>JARBDR010000101.1:0-24392 GCA_029721355.1 Tegillarca granosa
TTTATGATGGGATTTCGAATCTATAATCGGGGTCAGTTGGTCGCAGCGCCATCCCGAGGGAGATTACTTTTAAAAGATTTGCAATCGAACATTATCCATTGTTCATATCGTCTGCACAGCATTAAACAAAGCAATCAAATCTGGATCTTTCCATTCGTGGATATTCCTTGGCCTGCTTCTTGCAACACATAAGTTAAAATTGAATTGGATGATGGGTTATAGAAGAGATGCAGATTTGGTTTTGCCTATAGGAAGATTTAGACCTTTGAAAAAATAAATGAGAACTAACTCTAAATGTCTGATACAAAACGAAACCCATTGTTTGGTTTAACAGCCACTGTCTAACAGTTTAAAAAAATAACAATTTGTCAAATTACCATAAGTCATCTTAAAATTGATATTTATGGAATTTGTTGGTCCAAAAAAGCAACTTCTATAATAGTTTCAAGGAGGTTTAGGAATAAATAATCCAGAAAAAACACATAAAATTGTTTAAAAAATTCTTGATTTAACCTATAAATTTCATTTTTCATTCGAAAACTTTTATTGCAAAGATTATATATCAGAAAAAGAGTTACATAACAATATGAAACATGACTGACATCATTCCAATAAAGAGATCTGGGGTATATCATTCACTTTCTAATCCACCTAACTCATATACAGATTCCTAGAATATAAGTCAGTAGATGACCTTATAAATCATCTAAAGTACTTGGATAGAAATGAGTCAGCATATATGGTTTATTTAAAATGGAAGACGCACTACTATTCTGAAGGTATGTTCAATATGTACCAAAAAACACTTTGTGAAATTTGTAAATTACGTCATGAGCATGGAAATTTAATAGGACTTATAATAATATTTCAGAATGAAAATACTTAATAAATTTCGGAGATGTTTGTCGGCATATGAATAAAGATACCTTGTGATACGATTCTTTTTGTATTGCATGCACAAAATATATTTTTAAAATTCTTTCATAGATAGCAGTAGTCAACTTGTTGGTTAAAAAAAGTGCATATTTAAAGGCTTATAAAATATGTCCTTAAAATAAGTGGTGCGGTTACGCGAACAAAAATGTATGAACAAAATCACTGAATATTAATTAAATTATTTCAAATGACCATCCAAATGTAAATAATTTTTATATGTATAATTTCTATAGAAAATTTAAAAAAACTGTACATCATCCGATTCTGCGCTGAAATGAATAGTTATTTCTGAAACCGTTCCATTTGTCGATTTTAAAGTATTTTTCATAAAGAGTGTCTTTGTACACATGGCTATTTATGAATTAGATCCTGATTAACTTTTAATAGTGATTAAATGACATTTGTATCTATCTTAGTTAATATAGACAGATCAAGGTTTATTCACCTTCATTTTCTGTAGGCTGTCTAAAAGAATTTAAACTAAAATCAATCTGTTTGTGGAAAGGGATATTAACCTTTGGAGAGAAACGATTCTCAAGGGAAGTGACTGCTCTATATATAGACAAAAAGGCATTATAACGCCTTTCACTTCGCATTATAACGCCTTTCAATTCGCGTTATTACGCCTTTCAATTCGCGTTATTGCGCCTTTTATTTCGCGTTATTACGCCTTTATTTCGTGTTATTACGCCTTTCAATTCGCATTATAACGCCTTTCAATTCGCGTTATTACGCCTTTCAATTCGCGTTATTGCGCCTTTATTTCGCGTTATTACGCCTTTATTTCGTGTTATTACGCCTTTCAATTCGCGTTATTACGCCTTTAATTCGCGTTATTACGCCTTTATTTCGCGTTATAACGCCTTTATTTCGCGTTATTACGCCTTTCAATTCGCGTTATTATGCCTTTATTTTGCGTTATTATGCCTTTATTTTGCGTTATAACGCCTTTATTTCGCGTTATTACGCCTTTCAATTCGCGTTATTACGCCTTTATTTCGCGTTATTACGCCTTTTAATTTTTTTATTCATGAGCCTAATAGGCTTTCGTATATTACACATATATGAACATAGTGAAATATCTGAAACATAATGATTGTCTAGGTTTATTTAATAACTTTAATTTCACATACTTTTAAACTTTTTTTCAGTTACACGATATGACATTATTTAAATATGAGAGATGTATTCTCATCCACAACTTGAGTTCACTTCAACTCTCATTTTTAAAATTTCGAAATTCGTCTTACATTCTCTTTCATGCATACAGATAGAATTTCATATTAAGCATATCAAAAAACCTGAATAAAATAAAGAGATTTAAATATAAAAGGTCCAAGAAAAAAGTCTTCATTTATGATATAATTTATAACATGATATGACTATCTGTATACTGATAAGCATTATAGCAGGCAAACTCCTAACACAAAGCATAGAAATAATATCTATAAAATAATAAAATATAATGCACAAGAAATTGAAATTCATATTAATGACAAAAAGATGTGTATTGTATATAATAATATCAGGGCCATGTGTTTTAAAATGCTGGAAAGCTAAATTAGTTACAAAATACATAAATAAAGATGCAGCAATCCTTTTCAAAGTATATAATATACAAAAACATGTAACAACAATAATACATGTCTAGAACAATAAGCAACAACAATAATACATGTCTAGAACAATAAGCAACAGCAATAATATATGTCTAGAACAATAACATCTTTCTATAGGAATGTAAAAATAAACTTCTTTCAACAAATTCATATACACTGTGTTTCACATCTACAATAATAACACCGAAATCGAAATTTTAAAATATTTAAATGGTATGAGATCGTTCTACGAAAATATAATGGGATTTAAAACAAAATGTTTCAGGATATATTCCAGTACCCTGGACTGTGTCTTACAGACCTTGTAAACATACTCTTAAATACTTATCAAAATTGTACATAATCTTAACCAAATAAATGAACTGCTATCCAACATTGTAACTGCTTGTCAAATGTGGTTATATTCAAAAAAAAAAAAAAAAAAAAAAAAAAAAAAAAAAAAAAAAAAAAATCTTCATTATATCACAAAATACATTTACATTCAGTTTAAAACACTGCAAATTATTTTGTTACATATCTTGTGGTAGTCTTTAAAACAATTTAAAAAAATAAGTCATGAGATTTAAATTTTTACATATATGTATATCTGAAAAAAAATTAACCACTGTGAACATGTGGTTCATTTTTCAACTATAATTCTACTGTCACATTTACATTCAAAGTGACATTTGTATGTTAATATGTTTTCAGCTCATCAGCAAAAAAAACAACATTGCATTATGTAGAAATTTACTTTAATTTGTGCCTTATATTTCTAAGGCCTGTAGAATTCTACAGACAACAAACTACTCCGTCATTACATGGATTTATTAGCATTTTAGGATTTCTTGAAGTTTGAATCAAGCTCTTAATATTAGTAAATAAATTCAACTAGATAGAATGAAACATAAATAGTTACTGCTGACAATGTTTTAAATTGTCAATGACAGGTGTAAAGTGAGTATATAATGCCCAATAATTCATAGTTATTACAACCAACATAAATGAGAATGAACAACAAGTAAAAAATAATTAATCCCGCAAAAAAGGATGACCAAGAATACTATTACAATAGCACATATGTCCCTGCATAACAGTAAAAAACAATCTATAAAATATATATTCTTCTCTATAAATCTGATCCCCTTGAAATTGTAATTTGGATACTATAAGCACCAAAGTAAAAAGCTTGTAGACATTTCATTGCACCAAACAGAAGTTGTAGAAGGACTAAGTAATATGCCATTCCCTTTTTAAAACAATATGACAACATGAGATAGAACTACTGTAAGCTAGACTATGTTTTGTGGTTAAATTACAGACAAATCTAATTTGTCATAACTTTCTCTGTTCTAAAAAACTAAATCTGCCTAACCACAATGTGAAAAATGTGTCAACACAATTTAAAGCAAAATTATAACAACCCAACTGTACAAAATCACTAAAATATATATCTAGGGGTTGTAGTGTACCATAACTTGATTTAATTTGGTCCCAAACATGTATGTATTGAAAATAAAATTATTTAATCTGATAAAATTCAGAATGATAACACTTCCATTTTTGTTCTCTGCTATCACAGAGATGTAAATAACAACACCATGATAAAGAACAGTTCTTTTACAATTTCTGTATAGGTTTTTAATGACTGTGACATACAGAGAAGACATTTGTTTTTGTTTCAAACCGTACCCTGTTTCTTATTCCTATTGAGTATAAGCAATTTGTTTTGCCAATGACTTTGAAATACGGAAAAGAGCAGTGTCAGATTTAGAGGAGGCATACATCCCCCTTTATTTAGCTGATAATACATTTTATGTGTTTTTGTTACACATCTTTTCACAATATAATTTAGGCACTCTAAATGAGAAATTTTTATCTTTCATGCAGCTAACATTGTACAAGTATGCTGGATTTTGCCTTTTTTTTCAACCCCCCCCCCCCCAAAAAAAATACAAACAAATCCTTGACCAGCCTCTAAAAACACATGTTCTTGGTTCAACCCAATGTCTCACTACCTTATTCTTTTTGTTCTAGGTACATTATAAACAATTTGTTTTGCCAATAACAGATAATTTTACTTTCATGTAAAAAATTATGTAAAGGTTTTAAATTGATGAAATAATTTGTTCCATACAGTGATGTATATTTTGGTAACATGTATATAAATCAACTTGGTCTGCACAATTAAGTATGATCTTATGTTTCATCTGACAATTTAGTCATTTTTGAGTTATGCATACAAAGGTGAGCGGCTATGTAAATACAACTTGATCTGGTAAGAGTGGATCAGTATCTTCTGTCTCATCTACTTCTTGTATTGAAGTTACATGTGAATCCTCTGGAAGCGATCCAGAAAGATGGCGGTTTAAAGATGGAGGTTTTTTAATTACGGGCTGGGAGTAACTTTTCATCATACTCTGGAAAAAAAAATTCAATAACAAAACAATTATTGATAAAACAGAGTCTATAATTAATGAATACCTAAAAAGATCATTTTCATTAATGTTAGATAATCAATCATTTTGACAAAGGACAGAAGATAATATAAAAGCATCAACAGATATTTCAGGAATTACTGAATTATACTGCTGTATGTTTTAATTATCAAATGTAAGTGACCTTAAACAAAGCATTTCTTATGATGATAAATAGTATAAAACACATAATAACTCGTATCAAAATAATCTTACTGAGTATGAAAATTCTAGATGTTTTTATACTGATTGGGGTTGTGGTGACAGAGTGGTCTAAAGGTTACTTACAGATCACAGTGTCTCTTATCAACTAAGTTCAAATTCCACTCTGGGCAGATCCTAGTGTTAGAAATTTGTCAGTTTATTTGCAAAAGGTCAGTGGTTTTCTAAGTGTGCTCCAGTTTCTGCAACCATTCCTAAACTGACTGTCTTGATTCAAGAAAAATCTTGACTGGGGCTTTAAAACATCATTTTGTTATATATATATATATATATATATATATATATATATATATATATATATATATATATATATCTCCAGTTTCTGCAACCATTCCTAAACTGACTGTCTTGATTCAAGAAAAATCTTGACTGGGGCTTTAAAACATCATTTTGTTATATATATATATATATATATATATATATATATATATATATATATATATATATATAAAATAAAAAAAAATAAAATATTCAGCTAATAAAGCATTTGACAAGTTGACAATTCTATCCTGGCTCTGGCTGATTTCTAAACATCACAAATCCCATTGTATCTGTTCATATTAAGTTCCAACTACAAATAACTATCTGTCTACCTGCAGGCCTAGATCAGTGGTTTAGAATTGACACACGCAAGTTTTCATGCTATTCGTGCTTTGGTCTATGTTCTAGTTAATTAAGATGACAAAACAAAATCTACATCACACTACAAGTGGTAAAAGTCAAGACAATGAACATTCGAGCATCATCAATCGAACATTACATATAATAAACACCTACATGTCCTTTAAATTAAAGTTTGAATTATAACCATGACAGGGGAGTTAACTGGATGTACAGAATAATCTGTTACAACACAAAAGTACCTTTTATTCATTATCTAACCAATACTAGGTGTAGTAAATTCACTGAAGCTGAAAATAAAACATGTATATAACTTTCTATTGACAAGAGACTAGCTACAGATATTTAAGCATGCCATATGCTGGTTGATAAGTGTGGGTCGGTGAAGTTGTAGGTTCAGCCCTAGATAGTGAAAGACATATTTGTTTATTAACATGTTTGTTAGTACAATTTTGTGTGATAAAGAAGTTAATTTTTAAGACTCCTTCTATTAAATATATATTATATATATAAAGAAAAAGTGCCGGGTAAATAATAATTATATTATATAAACATGTATATATAAAATATAAATATCTTCAAAACATCATGTTTGATACGGAATGAACAATTGATTTCAATAGATCTGACTACTTATTTAGCATTTATATTTAGATAAAAGAATACATCTCAATTAAATAGAAACTGTTATATTTAGACTTATATTGCCCTAAAGTATTCAAAAACTTTTCCAAAATAAGTCTATCTCTAATTCAGCAAAATAATTAATTAAGGAAAAAATTCTGCAGCTGTTATACAAGTCTATTGTGCTCAGAAAAGCCCACCATTTGTTACAATTGAGTCTTATGTTTAATGGGCTAAAGCATAATTTGATTACTCCATATGTATAAATATAATTTGGATACAAAACATGAAATGTTTCTCCTTAAAAACGACAAATACATGTATACTGTTCAATCAAAAATGCTTACAATGTAATATGAACCCTTACATGCTTCAAGAACAAACAAATAAGTCCAACAGTAAAAGAAGTTAAAAATTGGATTATGGGTATATAAAGGGTTCAAACAGAGGTCAAAGATCAAAAGGTCAGGATAAAATACTAAAGCAGCACATATAGTAACTCACTAATAAATATGATTCATCATGATGTTCACCTGCAGTGGCACCTTGTAATTCATGATTCTCATTGGAAAATTGTCGATCATACTAAAGAATTATAAAAATATGGAATACCATATTTACCAATAAAAGCACTCCAAAATAAGGAAGAACCCCCCCCCCCCCCCCCCAAAAAAAAAAAAAAAAAAAAAAAAAAAAAAAAAAAAAAAAAAATTAATAAATAAAAATAAATAAATAAATAAGTAAATAAAATAAAAATAAAAAAAAAAAAAAAACAAAAAAAACAAAATCAATAATAATAATAATGATAATAAAGAATTTTTAAAAACCCAAAAAGGATTTGATATATTAAGACTGGTACATGCAGGAGGAATTTAAAACAAAATGAGTTCTTTATGCCAAACTATTCCTTACACCTATGCTTATAGGCTTATCATGTCAAATTTATGCAAGGATGATACATATAGCATGCTTGCAATAGTATAAAAATCGAGTTTGATTGTCTTCATGATCAAAGCCATCTTTATTTGGAAGGAATACAAGCTAGGTTTCTGTGTTATCAAATTTATATAAAAAATTGTCTTTTCTGTTACTCATCAAAATTAAATTGACACTGTTTAACTACATAATATAATGTCATGCAATATATATTACATCCCCTTTGCCATATGACCTCATCACAAATATAAAACTATTAAATATCCCAATTTTTTTTAGTTTCTAAAGTCTCTCTCTTACTTTAATTAAGCAGACAGTGTTTATTTTTAGCCTCCTATTATAATTTATAGATTTATATAATATAGAATATCATTGATATTAAGCTTACTTTATGTTCCATTCTAGCTCTCTTAGCTCTAGCTACTTGTATCCTTTGGTGAATGTCAATATAGATATCTGTCTCATCAATTATCTCCTCTTGAATCAGCTCTTCAATCACATCTTCTAAAGTTATGATTCCTATAACCTAGTAAAATGGATTAAATACAATTGTACCTAACAATTAGAACTAGATAAATCATTAAGAATAAATTATGCCTTGTCAGTATTAAGACAGAGAATATAGTTTTACCACTATCAGTAAAAAAATTGTTGATTTATGTGCCAGACAAAATTAAAATAAATAATGCTATTATGAGAGTCTTTTAATACCAATAAGAATTATGCTTATCCTGTTATTGGTATTAAAATTCAGTTCTTTGGGAAATAAATGTTAACAAGATGCCCATGGGCCTTAACGCTCACCTGGAGATATGTCAAATATTGTTTGCAAAGTGCAATAGACAATATATTAAGTACAAAAACTTTAAAAGTTTTCTCAAGTTAAGAACTCTCACAAAACTATATCCACTCACATTTCATTTATAAGTAGCTTATAAAATATGCATGAAGTAACTATAGTGCAAGGAGTAATTCCAAATCATTAATCAATTTCAGTATACTTATGCAGCTATGTCCTTGACCTTTGAAAATATATGACCTCGAACCATATATGATTGTCATGTCAATACAAACAATATTGTAATATAAATGCCTATGCATAAAATTAATAGCTTTCAAGATAATTAATAATATTTGTATTCCTATGATGATATGACCTTGACCTTTGAACATATAACCTAAAATTTATATCAAAATGATCAGAGTGCAATGCCTACAATATTCTATTATACATGCCAATACAAAAAGTTAATAATTTTCAAGATAATTAGCAATTTAAGTGTTCTTCTGCAGCTGTGACCTTGACCTTTCAACATATGACCTTGAACCATATATCAAAATGATCCTTGTCACAATACCTACAATATTCTTTAATACATGCCTATACAAGAAGTTAATAGTTTTCAACATATTAAGCAATTTAAGTCTTCTTTTGCAGCTGAGACCTTGACCTTTCAACATATGACCTTTAACTATATATCAAATGATCGTCATGTCAATACCTACAATATTCTAATATACATGCCAATACAAAAAGTTAAAGTTTTCAAGAATTAGCAATTTAAGTCTCCTTCTGCAGTTGTGACCTTGACCTTTCAACATATGACCTTGAACCATATATCAAAATGATTTTTGTCACAATACCTACAATATTCTAATATGCATGCCAATACAAAAAGTTAATAGTTTAAAAGATATTAAGAAATTTAGGTCTTCTTCTGCAGCTGTGACCCTGACCTTTCAACATATGACCTTGAACCATATATCAAAATGATCATCATGTCAATACCTACAATTTTCTAATATACATGCCTATACAAAAAAGAGGTCCATGGGCCTTAATGCTCACCTGTGACCTTGACCTTTGGACCCATAACCCTCAATCATATATCAAAATGATCATTCAGCCAATACCTACAATATTCTAGCATACATGCCTATACAAAATATTTATAGTTTTCAAGATAATTAACCAATTCAGTATTAATTTGCATCTGTGACCTTGACCTTTGAACTCATGACCTTTATTCATATATCAAAATTATCATTTAGACCAATACCTACAATTCCAATATATATGCCTATACAAGGAGTTTATAGTTTTTGAGATAATGAACTATTTCAGTACTTGCCTGCATTTGTGACCTTGACCTTTGAACCCATGACCTTTATTAATATATCAAAATGTCCATTGTGCCATTACCTACAATATTCTAAGATGTATGCCTATACAAAAAGTTAATAGTTTTGCAGATAATCAACTATAACGATAATAGTTGTGCATCTTTGACCTTGACCTTTGAACCCATGACCTTGATCTATATATCAAAATGATCGTCATGTCACTACCTACAATTAACTGAAAATCCCATGCCATTATCACCTGAAATGTTTAAAAAATAGGATATTTTATCAAAGGTCAAAAGCAGGGACATGACCTTGACCTTTGACCTTGACATCTTTTGGAAGAAAATAGCAAGACAAGATCAACAGTGAAAACTCCATACAATTATCTTCAGCCATTATTGAGTTATAACAACAAATGTCTCATTTTCAAACTTACATAATTTTACGCAAAAAACTCGTGACCTATTTTTCGCTCAATTTTCATGAAAAACACAATTTTAATGTTCCCAGAGGTATGCTGAATCCAAATATCCAATCAAAATTTGCCTGCACCTTTTGGTTTCAGAGAAGAAGATTTTTTTGTCTTTTTGCTATTTTTAGTAATAGCGGCCATCTTGTTGGGCGTGGCCAAACCCGGAACACAACTTTGAAAGGCTGTTACCCAGGCATGATAATCACCAAGTTTCATCAAATTTGGCGCAGTAGTTTTGGAGGAGAAGATTAAAATGTAAAGTTTACACACGGCGGACGGTGATAGATTGCAATAGCTCATCTGAGCCTTTGGCTCAGGTGAGCTAAAAATGTTTTACTTCTTTAAAGCAGTTTTCCCTTGTGATTGGTCACTATTAATATTGGTTGGTTTGATACCAGTATAATGCAATTAGTGGTCAGTTCTTTTTATCTTTGAAATTGCAGATAAGTCTACATGTACTTATACTGTTATAGTTGTCATATGTATACATTAGTACAAAGGATATCAGATAATACTTTAATACTCAAGAACACCATGAACTAGTACCATGTAGATGTATATGGGTTGATTCATAAGATAAAACAGATGATCCCAAGATAAGTAGTTGAAATATTGCCAAACTGCAATAAACCAACAAACCATCCAGGAGATGATCTTAACTGTTCTAGTACAACATCAGACTCACATGGTATTAAAGACTTGGTTTTTAAATCAAATCTGACATGCCAAATAGTTATTTATTTTGTGGTGTCATTTGAAACAAATAATTATAAAGGTAGGTGTTCTTGTAACATAAACTCTAAAACTGATGCTAGTTGAAGAGTCAGACTTCTACTAGTAGTCACTTACACCATTAGAACCGTCCACAGTCTCTTCTGTGTGATCTATTAATAAAGCTGTATCAGAATCATTTAAGTTCTCATTTCCTGTTGTAAAATCTACCGGAGGAACATCTTTACCCTTTCTTACAAAAGCTAGGTGACCTATAAATATCATCAAAATAGAATTCAGAATCGCATTAAATACACAGCACTGTAGAAACCAACATTAAAGGTCACTTCATTAAGAAGACCAGGAATAAACTACTGCTTTTATTTATTCATGATATTTTCATCTATAGCAGATGGCTACATGTACTTGTAAAACCACAATCTTTTGTACTTAAAGTACTTTGATAATATATCACCAGTTTGGTGAAAAAGCACACTGGAAGTGTAATTTTAGTGTAAAGAGTACTGGCAGCGTCAATATTAGATATAAGAAAATAATAAATAAGTAGTGTGTTATATCACAATGTCTGATAAAGGTTTGAATTATCAGAGGTGCATATGTGATCCCAACATTTTAGTTTTAATATTCTGAAACAGTGAGATTGGGTGTAAATACAGTAATTATTTTATTTTAGGTGGAGATAAACAAATGATAAACTGTTAAACATTTATCGTATTTCACCATTTTGAAACTTGTGTTTAAATGACCCGGGTTTTGATGACGTAACCATGTTCTAATATTAGATCCCAAATGCTGCATCTCGCTGGGTAATTACTGTAATTTCTGTATTTATTCGAGCTTTTATCGTTGAACCAAATGTAACATTGTTCATTAGGAACATCATTAATTAGATTAGCACCATTTTAAATTTTTTCTTTGGAAAACTTAATGCAGCTTTAGACATATTGTTTTATGGTATAAACAAAAAAGACAGTTGATACAGTACAGTAGTGAACACAAATCACGAAGCTCTTTAATACTTTACTAAGAAACAAGGTAAAACTCAATTCCCAAAAACCATACTTTGAACGATATGGCATAACTAATTATCTCTCTTGAGTAGTTAAATCATTAGCATCTGATAAATACATCTTTAAGTAGCATCATTTAGCCTGGCACCAGTTTCACAATCATTCATTAACTAAGATTTTCCTTAACTTAAATATAACAAATTTGAAATCCTAATAATTTTGTTATTTGTTGAGTTATTTAAAAATTTGAGGTGTTATTTTAAAGAATACTTCAAGCGTGTAACATCTGTATTTAATTTTATCAAAAATATCTAATTGTAATTAAATTAGAGATAGTAAAAAACTGCTCGATTTAAGTAAAGTAAAATCTTAGTTAAGGAATGATTGTGAAACTGAGGCCTGGTGTTTGCCACTGAGTGATTTCTAATACGAGTACTGTGACAATTTTTTTTTGTAATAAGGAAAAAATAATAGAATATAAGGAACAAAAATAATTTTCCACAATAATTATGTAGTTAGAAATAGTAAGAATAATATCAAACCCTATAATACAACATTAATCAAAACACAATAACGTCTCGATATAAGTGAAATATTCTTGACTGGGATGTTAAACATCATTACTCAACTCAACTTACTCAAAACATTAATTGTTGAAAGCTAGCATTGCTAGTGACTACCAAGAAAAGTTCAATCTAAATTTTTCCAAAGCTCCAATGTAGTAATGAGACAAAACATACCTTTTCCTGTTTGAAATAGATTGAGTATATCAAACAATGCCATATTATCATCTACATATATAACATTTCTAGCTGCAGGTGATTTAAGTAACTTTCTTATAGGAACTGCATCATCTGGATCTAACAATATTAAATTCTTTACTATTATTACACCTAATATATTTTGACGATTATCTTCATAAACTGGAACTCTGGAATGAGCTTGTTGTAATATCTAAAATAAAAGATTTATAAAAAAAAAAAAACCTAATTTTTAATTTACAACTGTTCTTCTTTTCAAAAAAGATTTATTTCACAAAATTCTTTTTTTCTACCTTTTATTAGATTGCTGCCAGTTAAAAAAAATGGAAGATAAAGTTTACTTCCCTTTACTAGATTATATTGTTTTAAAAATACACACAATACATTGCACAATGACAAAATACTTCAATTGTAGCTTATAAAGTCTCCTTCAAGTCACGTCACTGAAAAAAATTGTGATAACTTTATGTCACCATTAGAGACTGATTGGCTTATGAATTGCAATGTCTCACACTGCCATAATTCAAATCCTGTTTGGACACAATCTGGTGTGCAAGTTTTCTAATTCCTTTGCTGGCAGTTTTCCTGGGCACTCTCAGTTTTCTCCATCATTCCAGAACTGACCGTGTCATTATAAGTGAAAGTATCTTGATATGGGTGTAAAACATTTTTTCTTCGTAATAATGTAAGCAATTAATCAATTTATATATTTTTAACATTGTTATGCACAATATAGGTATTAACACTTACTGAACACATGGTCTTTTTATCAAGAACAGCATCTGCTCGTAACATGTAAACATCATCTATAGGTAACATTGCATCCTTTACTGTTTTATTCTTCATATCTAATGCTCCCTAAATAAATCATACTTTTATTTTTATGACAAGAATTACAACAAATCAGAGTTTTTTTCCCTCTTAACTCAATGATAAGATCTGAAAACTTAATGCAATTGTTAACACACATCTTGATGGTACTAAGACGGAAAGTTTCCTTTCAAAACCTTTTGATCCTGGTTAACAGTATGTAAAATAATTTTTTTATTCTGCTGGCAATATTAGTTTTCTAGTTTTCTCAGTATAAGTATGTGTATAAACAATTAAGTGGTCTGTGTTGTAAAATTTTGACAATTTTGTATGTATCAGCAGTAAGTAGGCAGTGTAAGTATGTACTAGTCAAACTTCACCATAAACACATGCATAAAGTCATGCACACATAGTCTACATGATTAATTCTTGAACTTAATCAACAGAATGTTTTCATTATGAATAGCTACAACATAAATGAGGCAGTGCAAATCAAAATTTTTGACAAACCAACAAACCTCAAGTGCTTTATACTTAAATACACTTGTACAACCATACTGTCACTTTTTTCTTTTACACAACTAACTTATTCAATCAATTAAGGAATCTAAATGGTACAGCATATAGTTTTACAGTCCTACTAATAGGGCCTCACACTGATATTTCCACTTAGATTTGTTAAATGAATAAAAATGAATAAAATCCAGGAAATTTTGATGTAACTGTTTTGTATGATATTATGTTTATATAATTTTTGCATGGGCACAAGTGTTTTTCTGAAAAAAAACTTATATGTACCTTTATAATCAATACTTCATCAATGGTCAGATGGTCAGCATTTTCCTCCACACTATCTTGTGTGGCTAGATTGGGTACACTGTTTGGTCCATGTAAGTCCACTAATACTTTTAACTGGGCTCTGCGATAAAATGTTGTATGGTCCTCTCCAAGAACACAGTCGAGAACTTTAGACAGTGGCCATGATATAATAAAAAATATGGCCATCAAAAGATACACTAGCCTATAATAAAAGCAAATTTTGTACAAAACTTGAAACAGTTCTTACATAGATGTAATTACTGTTATCATTTCATGTTATTTGAAAATTTCACATTGTTGAAATTGACCGATTAGTTGAGGTTTTTATGTCATAGACAACATTATTTTATTTTTTTCAAAACATCAATTTTTGAGAAAAATAAGAAAAAAATTGAAAATAACACTTCAAACAATTTTTTTTTAGAAAGAATCAGACCAAAACTTTCATAAAAGAGGGAAAAAAGTTGATAAAACTTTTTTTATATACCGATAAATTATTTAGCAAAATGAAGGTAATATCCTTGTTGGAATAAATTTATTGCAGTTTTACTTTTGAGTACCAACCTCTCATTTTGTTTAAGATAACTTTTGATGGTCTTAATAAATTTTAGGCTTAGTGCCAAAACTAGAATATCTTAGATCCCAAAGTATTTAAAACAGATGTTTGTGCAGTCACATTTGCAACAATGCCCACTACTTGCTAGTAGGACAAATGCCTATGTAAACTCACACAATCCTTTTATTTATAAAGGGCCTTAGTAACCAAGTAGCCAGTTGTTTAAAGTGTAAGCTTACTGATGAAAGTGCCTCTTACTACATAGGTTCAAATCCCACTCGACGGATCCTGATGTTAGAAAGTTTGATGGTTGGCATGCTGAAGGTCAAGGTTTTATCCAGACACTCTGGTTTAATCTCTGGAACTGAATGTCTTGCTATAAGTGAAAGAATCTTGACTGGATCATAAAACAACCTTTACTTTATTGCACTTCTATCAAATCCATTTGAAATGAATTTCTTTTATTATTTTAAGTTTGTTTATTAACTTACGGTGCAAGTGTTGCTCCAATTGCTAGCCCAAATCTTGTACAAATAGCCTGTGGAACAACTCTACAAAAAAAAAAAAAAAAAAAAAAAAAAAAAAAAAAAAAATCATGCATTGCATTATCTTTTCAAATAGCATAGATGAAGAATTTAAAGCTATACCATTGAGATTTTGAAGTTTCATGCAAAACCATGTTGAAACTTTTTTAATATATTCCACAAAAAAAAAAGTTTCTAAAGCCTTAAGACCCTGGAGGATTCAAATATTACATTGAAAATCGCCTATATTCATCAGTATCTGAAAATAATTTTTTTATTAGCTTTTGTAATTATCCCAAAAAACAATCTCAAGCAAGATATTGTGAATATGTATCCATATACTGACTGTAACTGTTTAAGTTATCGTCTGAAAACCACTTTCCAGTGATGATAATTTATGAAAACAAAAACATTACCAAACATTGGTGTACAAGTCAAAGTCTTAATTGGGTGTCTGGACAATACAGTAGGGCCATAATATAACATTCAAATTCAGGAGAATGGTAACAAGAGGGCCATGAAGGCCCTGGACGCTCACCTGAAATGATGTACACTCAGCTTGATTTTGGCAAACTGTAGCTTCTACTCTTAAAAGAGATTTTTCCAATATTTTGAGGTAGTTACCTACTTATTGACCCTTACAAACTCGAGCTAGCTTTTCTCAAGAGCATCATTCTGACCAAGTAAGATGAGGATTGGACTAAAATTGGGAACTCAGAGGTGTCAACAAGGTTTTTCTAAAATTTGACCTAGTTACCTACTTAATGACCCAACATGGCCCATATACGAACCTTAGCTAGCTTTTGTCAAGAGCATCATTCTGACTAAGTTTGATGAAGATTGGACTAACATTGGGGCCTCAGGAGTGTTACGAGGTTTCTACATAATTTGACCTAGTGACCTACTTATTGACCCAACATGGCCCATATACGAACCTTAGCTAGCTTTTGTCAAGAGGATTATTCTGACTAAGTTTGATGAAGATTGCACTAAAACTGGGGTCTTAGAAATGTTCACATGGTTTTTCTACAATTTGATCTAGTGACCTACTTATTGACCCAACATGGCCCATATACAAATCTGAGCTAGCTTTTGTCAAGAAGATCATCCTGACTAAGTTTGATGAAGATAAGACTAAAATTTGGGACCTCAGGAGTGTTAACAAGGTTTCTATATAATATGACCTAGTAACCTACTTAGTGACCCAACATGGCCCATATACGAACCTTAGCTTGCTTTTGTCAAGAAGATCATTATGATTAGATTGATGAAGATTGGACTAAAATTTGGGGCCTGAGGAGTGTTAACAAGGTTTCTATATAATTTGACCTAGTGACCTACTTATTGACCAAAAATGGCCCATATACGAACTTGAGCTAGCTTTTGTAAAGAGGATAATTCTGACTAAGATTGATGAAGATTGGATTAAAATTGGGCCCTCAGGAGTGTTCACATGGTTTTTCTACAATTTGACCTAGTGACCTAATTATTGACCCAACATGGCCCATATACGAACTTGAGCTAGCTTTTGTCAAGAAAATCATTCTGACTAAGTTTGATGAAGATTGGACTAAAATTGGGGCCTCAGGAGTGTTAACAAGATTTCTATATAATCTGATCTGGTGACCTACTTATTTACCCAACAAGGCCCATATAAGAACTTGAGCTAGCTTTTGTCCAAAATATCATTCTGACTAAGTTTGATGAAGACTGGACTTAAATTGGGGCACCAGGAGTGTTAACAAGGTTTCTATATAATTTGACCTAGTGAACTTATTATTGCCCCAATGTGACCCATATATGAACTTGAGCTAGCTTTTATTAAGAGGATCATTCTGACTAAGATTGATGAAGATTGGACTAAAATTAGGGCCTCAGGAGTGTTCACATGGTTTTTATATTATTTGACCTAGTGACCTACTGATTGACCCAACATGGCTTATATACGAACTTGAGATAGATTTTATCAAGAGGATCATTCTGACTAAGTTTGATGAAGATT
The DNA here is from genome assembly GCA_029721355.1 of Tegillarca granosa. Taxonomy (NCBI): domain Eukaryota; kingdom Metazoa; phylum Mollusca; class Bivalvia; order Arcoida; family Arcidae; genus Tegillarca; species Tegillarca granosa. The sequence continues at coordinate 17,228 of JARBDR010000101.1, forward strand.
GGACTAAAATTGGGGCCTCAGGGGTGTTAACAAGGTTTTTCTACAATTTGACCTAGTAACCTACTTATTGACCCAACATGGCTTGTATACGAACTTGAGATAGATTTTATCAAGAGCATCATTCTGACAAAGTTTGATGAAGATTGGACTAAAATTGGGGCCTCAGGAGTGTTAACAAGGTTTTCTTAAAATTTGACCTAGTAACCTACTTATTGACCCAACATGGTCCATATAAGAACTTGAGCTAGCTTTTGTAAAGAGCATCATTCTGACAAAGTTCAATTAAGATTGGACTAACATTGGGGCGTCAGGAGTGTTAACAAGGTTTTCTTACAATTTGACCTGGTGACCTACTTATTGACCCAACATGGCCCATATAAGAACTTGAGCTAGCTTTTGTCAAGAGCATCATTCTGACAATGATTGATGAAGATTAGACTAAAATTGGGGCCTCAGGAGTGTTAACAAGGTTTTCTTAAAATTTGACCTGCGCCAATATATATATATATATATTGTATTATCTCCCCTTTGGGTTATGTTGTATTTAGCTCCCCTGCGGATGTGGTCTGTGTACCATGTGTGATGGTGACCACTTATTGACCAAACATGGCCCATATACGAACCTCAGCTAGCTTTTGTCAAGAAGATCATTCTGACTAAGAGTGAAGATTGGACTAAAATTGGGGCCTCAGGAGTGTTAACAAGGTTTTCTTACAATCTGACCTGGTGACCTACTTTTTGACCCAACATGGCCCATATACGAATCTTAGCTTGCTTTTGTCAAGAAGATCATCCTGACTAAGATTGATGAAGATTGGACTAAAATTGAGGCCTCATGAGTGTTCACATGGTTTTTCTATTATTTGACCTAGTGACCAACTTATTGACCCAATATGGCCCATTCTGTGCTCAGGTGAGCTAAAAATGATAAAAATCATAAAGGAGTACACCTGTACTTACTAAGCAACATTTCTCTCATCACCAAACTTAACTGCTGACTATTTTGAATGACAATATCTAAGTCATACTTTTCAGTATGTTACTGATGATAATTTGAAACTCATAAAACTTACTCTCCAAATATAAGTACTGCTGAGACAGACACGCAAACAGCTATAATAGGATCTGATATTCTATCTAAAAATATAGGCATGGCTTCCACAGCAGCTGCATTGGCTAACAGTAATGTTACCAACAATAAATGATGTTTTTCTACTATTGGTAAAATCCTTTCAGCATGTTTCTTCTCCTTCGGTGTACCTCCATCCCTCAATACTTTTAGTGTCATCAAATCCAATGATAGAAGACCCATTGTTAATCCAGACATCAAGCCTAACAAATAAAATGGATGAAATTTAATAAATGAACCATAGTCATAATCAACATGATCCACAGAATATGAAAAGCATGTGGAGAAAGGATCAATAATTATTATGGATTGTTGGGGTTCCTGTAAGACACTTGCAGAACTGGGTTACATTCACATGACAGTAAATCATTCAGAAAACTTTGTTGATCCAAAGAGCGGTGCATGCACAAATCTGATTGAAAATAGATGGTGGTGCATTAAGAGACAATTAACTATCACACACAGCAGACAAAAAAATTTTGCGTTGCATTTAATGGAATATATGTGGCATTGTTTATAAAAAAAGAATAATCAATTGAAAAAATACTTGAAGAAATAGCAGATATTTTTCCTGTATAAAAAAGTGATATTATTAAAAAATATTGTTTATATCATTTGCCATGATTAATAAAAACATTTAATTAGTTACAAGTATTTTTAATTTGATTGGGGGTACAAAAGGAAAACTTACCCATGTCCTAAAATTCTGCTAAAGAAATTTTAATATTATTGTAGTTACTCATATTAAATAAGAGTCCGAGACGCTGGCAAGACGTTTTTTTTTTTTTTTTTTTTTTTTTTTTTTTTTTTTGATATTGTGCCAACGTCGACGGTGGCACAATATCAAAAAAAGTCTTGCCAGCGTCTCGGACTTTTATTTAATATGAGTATTACTGTAGTCAGACTTTTGGACTATGTCAGTGTGTGTTATCTATCAATCAATCAAACAAAAACTTAAACAATCAATCAAGATTAATTCTGATTAGGAAATAATTTACAAATAAATACCTGCTACCAACACAAGACCAACGTATATACCAAGATAAATCCAAAACCACTCATCGGTGTAGGTCAAAATCTTCTCTGGGATTTTGTAAATTGTCCCATTGCATTCCACTTCATCAAGGTGTATGGTGCATTCAATGGTAGACATGTTTAAATGTTTATTAGACGTTAACAATCGGTTTTACGGTTTAAGTCCCATAATTTAATTAATTCATGTCCTGTTTGCACAAGTCAAGTGTATCACACCCAGAGATCACGTATTACGTTTAGCGGTTTTCACTTTGTAAAGAACTCTGGTAAGGGAGATAATTAAATACAGTGTCTACTTTCGTTTTGCACTAATTTACTATCCCCATTGTTCATTCATATTTTTGTTTTATTTTCATTTAATTGTAATTTTATTAACTAAAAGTAAAAAATTAGTGATAAAATGTCAGCAAACGTGAAAGTATTAGCGCAACATTATGCAAGTGAATACCATATGCCTATGTATAAAGGTATAAAAAATATACCCATTAGGAACTTTGGCCAGCACGATTAAAGGGACGTAACCCGGTAACCCGTCTATAATACAGCTATCTTAACTGCCCGGTCAGATAGTCGTAATAATTCCTTACGACGTTAATTAATTATTATTTAATTGATTAATTTCTGACGACAATAATTAATGTTCTGAAGCAATAATTTAGTTCTGTAATTGAGTATATGATGTGACTTAAATAAATAAATAAATAAATAAATCCTTCCGAAAGTAATTAATTCATAATTGATTAATTCATTAATGAATCGATTAAATCTATTAATTTTAATAAGAAAATTATTTAATAAATCAATTAAATAAATGAATTAATATCTTAATGTTGTCATCAAATTCATAATAATAATAATGACTTTATTGCATAAAGTATACAAATACTTGTAGCACATAAACAAAATAATTGTATATGTAACATGGCAGTCGAAATAATATTAATTATTGACTAGTTGGAAGGACCGAAAAAAAAATCAATATAAAGTAGCTTAAATGATAATTAATTACAGTTATAAAATAACATAGGTTAATACATGAATGCATATAATATTACAGGTTTATTATTATAATAATAATATACAATAGGTAATTCATATTTTTTTAGCAACGTCCGTGTTTAAATATAAAATAAATAAATTTTGATAAATTTAAAATATATTTGGAATGAACCATTGAACGGAGTCCGCTAGGGTGATTAGCTAAAATTTACTATTATTTTGAAATTGTACTTCTCCTTTGATTGAGTTATTCAACAAGCTTTACAGCTGCATCGTAGTAGTTGTATTACCCGGGTAGGTATAAAAAGTAAAAGGGAGTATACAGGAGTAAACGGGAGAAATAAAAGAAAAGTTAATTGACATATTTTGCCTACGGTAGGTTCGTTAGATGCTAATTTAAAAAATGAACAAATTTAAAAAAATAATGACTCTAGGGTGATTTTTAACGATTTTATGGCGAAAATATGTATGCATGTATACTGTTCATCAATACGTGTTAGACAGGAGTAAACGGGAGAAATTATAGGGAAGTTAATTAACATATTTTGTCTATGGTATGTTCAGTAGATGCAGTTAAAAAAAATAAACAAAACTAGAGATTGTAACTGGGATACCAGTTACGTATGATTCCCCACCATCCATAATCTATATATTGTCTAAAATATACACCTGCTGATGGACTGATCTCGAGATGGATTGATAGTATCCATTACTAATAATCGAAATCATTTTAATATATATTTTCATTCCCTCATACCCCATTGTTGCAACAATGTTTTTGTTAAAAGAAACCAATTGATCACGGGAGTCCGAATCTGCATGTATAAATTTATAATTCGAAATGTATGTAAATTATACAAGTTTAATAGATCAGAATCATGCGTTCTGTCTTCTGACATAGGTCCTATCCATTAAATTGGCAATTCTATTAGCTGGTGTATTTTGATTGGACAGGTATTCAACTTTGATTGATAGCAAATCTATTTCACGAACTGTGAGGTGTTTAACCAACAAATTTGATTGACGTGTGTCATGACTGTGAAGTAGCCATAACCTACATATTAATGGATAATTGACAAAGAGATATCAAAACATGTAATAATGCTATTGAATTTGTTTACAATTCTTTGAATAGGAATTTAATCCTGTAAAATGAAATCAAGTATGCCATAAGATAGTGTTTCTTGACTGAGGGTGGGTGTTAAGAATTCTGGCTTCCCACCCCTACCCTCTCTTGAAAATGATTTATCACTCTTTTCAAAAGTCCATAATGAACAAAAAAATATACAGATGAGTGGAAAGGATTTTAACTAATTAAAAGCTATACATGTACATAGCACCACCCACAGTGGTTAATTACCTTAGGTGCCCTTTATTAATATCACTCTATTCAACTTTTCATAAGGAACCAGAAAATACATAAATTAGGGGTGGGGATTTCAATAGTTTAAAATTAACTTAGCACCACCCAGCCCTACCCTTCAGTGGGAAAGGACCTAAGGTGTCTTTGATTAGTGACATTCTTTTCATTTTATCATTAGGAACCAGAAAATATATACTTTAGGGATGGGGATCTCATTAGTTTATGAGTTATGACAAAGCCCTATATATGGTTTTATAGCACACCGCAAAGTGTTTAAGGAAAAATTGGTGATTTTTGTTTTTAAGACCCCATCTTCCTGTCCCTCACCCAATAAATAACATGGATGTAAAACTTTAATGGTGCAGGAACCTATCCTAAAATTTTGAACGAGATTGAATGATGCGTTTAACTTGTTTGGCAGTGCTGATAAAAATTTGATATATTTTTAACAATTTAATACATTGTAACTGAGAATTAATTAAGAACAAATTATGTATGTGAGAAAGAGGTTAGTCACTTAATTAACATGTAGTTCATTAACATTCAATCATTTTTGTTTAGTGCTTAACTGTATACATTAATTCAGATTACCCATTTTTATCGGGCGCTCATATATCTGAGAAACTGAATAAGAAAGAAGAAGATTCTGTAAGAGTTATCTATCTTTGTACGTATTGGACAGAAAGATGTTTGGAATTAAATTACGCAATTTACACGCACCGACCGCTAAGCCGTCGAGATAGAAAAAAATTTGATCATTTATCCATATCTACCAAGATAACAGATTGTTTGTACCAAATTTCATCGAAACCCATCATACCATTTCCGAGTTCTGCACCGGACAATTTTAAGGAAGAAAAAAAAATTATAAAAATAATAATAATAATAATAAGAAGAAGAAGAAACAGAACGAAAACAATATGATTCCCCACCTTTGGGTGGGGAATCATAATTAAAAAAGAATTATGGCTTTAGGTAAGATTTTATGTATTTTACAGCTAAAATTGTCCGTCCGTGTCGTAACCAGGTAATGTCAAAGAGAGGTAACTCTTGTAAACTGTGGATGTCAAAATATGTCAATTATCTTTTCTTTTATTTCTCCTGTTTACTCCCGTATATTCCCGTTTACTCCCGTTTACTTTTTATACCTACCCAAGAGCCTTTGATTTCAGGTCCAATAGGCCTATGTATGGGTCATATGTAAAATTTTGAATTTTTATAAAATAAAATATATTCAAATTTTGCATAAGACAACTTTTTTCATATGGCATATGTATACATGTGCATGATAAATACAACAACAACAACAACAACAACAACAACAACAACACACACACACACACACACACACACACACACACACACACACACACACACACACACACACAATCTCTATAATAGCAAAAACGCAATACGTGGCAATAGTGTTTTGACTATTACCAAGTACTTGGCAATAGCCACTCCGAAAGAAAAAACTGCCCTTCACAAGTTATCCGGCGGCATTTTGCCCACAGGGGCTTGGAGTCAAGATCGGTAAAGTTAGCTACTAGTAACTGGCTACTCTGAGTAGCTAGCTACTTGTAGAAGAAAAGTTAGCTACTAGTAGCCAGTTACTTGTGGAGGAAAAGTTAGCTACTAGTAACCAGTTACTTGAACGATTAAGGATAAATACTAGTAATTATTCTAGTTAATTTTATTTACTTATTTACTGATAAAAACAAATAAATGTTTTCCGTGTCTAATTTCGTCTTAATCACAGCTTTCGCAGATATTCCTTCCGCATAAGTTTTCTTGTACCACGAATGGAGTAAACAGATATTGAAAAAATAATTGTTTTACATAACAATTAAAAAATCTGCATCTAATGATACAAAATATTTAGACATTACAGCCTGCATATGCACGCATACGCTTTCGCAATCCGACTGGGGGGGGGGGGGGGGGTTTGTGTAGATTTCTACGATTTTTCACATTCAGTGCGAGTAGCTGGCTATTTATTTCAAAGATATTCAATATTAATTCACATCATCATCAAGGATATTCAATTCTGCATCTAATGATACAAATATTTAGACATTAGAACCTACATACGCACGCATACGCTTACGCAAGCCGACTGGGGGGTGTTTTTGGTGTAGATTTCTATGATTTTTCACATTCAGTGCGAGTAGCTGGCTATTTATTTCAAGGATATTCAATATTTAATCAAACCATCATCAAGGATATTCAATTCTGCATCTAATGATACCAAATATTTAGACATTACAACCTACATACGCACGCATACGCAAGCCGACTAGGGGGGGGGGTGTTTTTGGTGTAGATTTCTACGATTTTTCACATTCAGTGCGAGTAGCTGACTATTTATTTCAAAGATATTTAATTCACATCATCATCAAGGATTTTCAATTCTGCATCTAATGATACCAAATATTTAGACATTACAACCTACATACGCACGCATACGCTTACGCAAGCCGACTAGGGGGGTGTTTTTGGTGTAGATTTCTATGATTTTTCACATTCAGTGCGAGTAGCTGGCTATTTATTTCAAAGTATTCAATATTTAATCACATCATCATCAAGGTAATTCAATTCTTAATCAAATGATACCACCTGTTTGGATATATGAGTATATT
>JARBDR010000102.1:0-79381 GCA_029721355.1 Tegillarca granosa
TTTCACAATCATTGCATACAACTGGGTTCAAATTTCACAATCATTGCATACATACCGGGTTCAGTTTACACAAGCATTGCATACACCCAGGTTCAGTGTCACAATCATTGCTTAAAACCGGGTTCAATTTCACAATCATTGCATACAACTGGGTCAGTTTCACAATCATTTGCATACCAACAGGGTTTCAGTTTCACAATCATTGCATACAACCGGGTTCAGTTTTACAATCATTGCATACAACCGGTTCAGTTTTTACAATTAGGGCATACAACTGGGTTCAATTTCACAAGCATTGAATTCAACCGGGTTCACTTTCACAATCCTTGCATACACCGGGTCAGTTTCACAATCATTGCATACAACCTAGGGTTCATTTTCACAAATCATTGCATACAAACTGGTGCAGTTTCACAATCCTTGCATACAACTGGGTTCAGTTTCCACAATCATTGCATACAACCGGGTTCAGTTTTACGATCATTGCATACAACCGGGTTCAGTTTCACAATCATTGCATACATTGGGTTCCAGTTTCACAATCATTGCAGTACAACCGGGTTCCAGTTTCACAATCATTGCATAAAACGCGGTTCCAATTTCACAATCATTGCATACAACCGGGTTGCAGTTTCACAATCATTGCATACAACCGGGTTTCAGTTTCGTAATCATTGCATACAACTGGGTTTAGTTTCACACTCTTGCATACAACTTGATTCAGTTTCACATCATTGCGTACCAAACTGGGTTTAGGTTTCACAATCATTGCATACAAACTGGGTCAGTTTCACAAATCAGTGCATACAACTGGGGTTCAGTTTCACAATCATTGCATACACTGGGTTTAATTTCACAATCATTGGATACACCGGGTTCAGTTTCACAATCATTGCATACAACTGGGTTAAGTTTCACAATCATTGCATACAACTGGGTTCAGTTTCACAACCATTGTATACAACTGGGTTCAGTTTCACAATCATTGCATACAACTGGGTTCAGTTTCAAAATCATTGCATACAACTGGGTTTAGTTTCAAAATCATTGCATACAACCGGCTTCAGTTTCACAATCATTGCATAAAACCGGGTTCAATTTCACAATCATTCATAAAACCGGGTTCAATTTCACAATCATTGCATACAACCGGGTCCAGTTTCACAATCATTGCATACAACCGGGTTCAGTTTCACAATCATTCACTCAGTTAAGTGTACAGTCAACTCAAATATTCCCATTTTTCTCTCATTAATATTTTACTCATTTTATGTTTTATGAGACAATGTTTTGTTTTGTTCTACAAACCTTCATTGATTTGTCATTTTGTGGAAGGTCTGTCATTTACTCATGGTATATTTCGGCTACCCCAACAATCCAAAACTGATTTCAACAACTCCATATAAAATAACAAAAAATTCCACTTTTCTTATCCGAAAGGTGGTTAAAATAGTCGTATACGTTCTGTAAGGTCCAGGAAAAGCAGAGAACACATGCACCCGAAGAGAATACCAATAATCGTCAAATCACACTAGTATCCAAGGTTAAATTTTTACCTAAATGTTCAGGTTGACTGTCATTTGTAAGCTGTCAAAATTGTCAAGACAATCGACCGTTAACTACTTGTACGGTTATGATTAACTCGGGGGCAGATCCAGAATTTAATGAAAAGGGAAAGAGTTAGGAATTTTATCGTGAGAGCGCACTAATGCTTAATCCCCAAGCAGCGAAGGATGTAGGACACCAGAAAAGACCCAAGGGGGTCGAGGGAAGAGTCCTAGTAGGGAACAATGGGGGCAAACCCCATAAAACAATATTTTTATTATCTTTTGGGACCTTTTAACAACATTTCCGATATGTCTGATATAATTATTGTTTTTGTTCTCTTTCTCCGACACAATAAATTTTAAACAAATATCTACTCATTTATTATTTTCTATTTTTAAATGTCATTCAGTGTCATTATTTCTTTCTTTACCATATTGTATATATTTTTAAAACTAATTCAGTTTCCAACAACGGATGGTAGAATGATTGAAATGGTACGGTTGAAGTGTCCTTTCTACAAGGAGCCGAAATGGAATGGGAAATACTCAGACTGGTTTGTATAAATTATTAATTTATGAATAGTTTTATCAGGCAGACCAATCATTTTATTTATTTTTTTTCGGATTGGTATATATTTAACGAGTGATATCACCAAATTGGTACATTTTTAACGCGCGACACTGCTTCATAGGTACATTTTTAACTAGCAACATTGCCTTTCTGCTATATCATTGTAGTCAAAAATGCGAAAATTCCGTTGAATTCGTTTTTTTATATATTTTTCGTCTGTTTTTAGTTTGAGCAGTCGTTTCCGCCGAATGACTCAGTCTGTTTTCTTGTAGGGAATATTTAGGAAAATCTGGCAGAGGAAATGTTATTTGATGATTATATGAACTTTGTTCTCAGAGAGAGAGAGAGAGAGAGAGAGAGAGAGAGAGAGAGAGAGAGAGAGAGAGAGAGGCTCTTATTAAAGACTCTTACTGTCTTATTTCTACTGTACCATTATACCATCAACACGTTATCTCAAAACCTCAGAACTTAGAACAGAAGGGTGCAATTTATTCGCTATGGGTTTTAGAACCTCATCTCTTGAAATGTTTTATTTATTGTTATTGCAGTGACGTAGTATCATGGCGGTCCCTGAACTCTGATTTTAAGAATAAATATAGACCGTTTACAAACAAAGAAGAAGACGAGTATTGGATGACTCTAGAGGATTTCCGATGTAACTTTGGAGGTTTGGTAATATGCAGTCAAACAGATCCTTACAAACCCGATGGCTTCAATGTTGAACGAATGTATATACGTAAAAAAACAACGGACTTTGATTATACAGGTCCAAATAAAGATGTTCATCCGATGCCGTCGTCGAGAAGAATCCGTTATTTCCGGGGCAGACGGCATAGTTCTACTCCGAATTGTTATGGTCCCGGAATGTTCCGAAGTCGAGGAATTGAAAAAGAGGAAAAGAAACGGGAAATAAAAGTCCGTGAATGTGAAAAGACGGTGAAATTTGATAGCACATATCAAAATCCTATAGATAGCAACATAAGTACAAGTAACAATTTATATGGCAGACGTTACAGTGTACATACAAGCTCGAGCGAAAATTCCAATTCAAATGATGTTCTACATTTATTATTAAATAGGAAAAAATCCTACGATGGAAGTTCAGCTGATTGGAGATATAGTGATGGATCTTGGAATGAAAAACAAACTCCGAACTCTGCTCAATATTCATGTACTGATGCACTTTGCCAAAATACTAACTTTACAGAGAATAGAGATCGCTTGTCTTCCGGGAATTCAAATTTATCAGATACCGGAAGTGCTTTTAGTACATCCGACATATCTGTTCACGTATTCAGCAATAACTCTTCGGAAGATTTACTCCGTAAGACACATAGTGCCCCAGTGACATCATCAGTTTTTCGAAGAACGTCACTTAGTAGCACAGTATCACAGTTTTCACAGAATAACTTCTTCGCCACGAAAACTGACTTCTTCTCATCACATGGCGCCTGGAAAGAAATTATTACCCACAAAGGATGTTGGACAAGTAAGTTTTGTTTTTTTATCAGCCAAATATCAAGTAAACCGCCTAAGTAGCGTGGTGGCGCTTTAAGTTTGTATTGAATTATTATTTTATTCGGATATCAAACATAATTTGAAACTTTTAACTTTTCTGGTAAATCACAATATTAAATATTTCAAGAAAATGCATTGTGCAAATTTTTATTTTTTTACTTATTTTTATTTGTTTATTTATATAATTTTAACCAGATTTGTAATCTGACTGATAACACTGAAATGGACGTGCCCTAGTTACCTCTACATCTCAAGGGGGAGTAACTATCTACCAATGTTCATTCAGTGGCGTTTTTGCGATGTAAGTATTTAAATTTAAGGTTTAAATCAACACTAAATAAAATAAAAATAAACGTTTTACCATTACTATGGAAATATAATCATTCTGGTTTATTTGTTTATTTTTTAATGATAAGGCTTATTACCACAAAATTTTTAATTCAACTTTTTAAAGTTTGTCTTTCTAAATTGAATACAAAAAGCCATTAAATATGAGAGAGAGAGAGAGAGAGAGAGAGAGAGAGAGAGAGAGAGAGAGAGAGAGAGAGAGAGTATCTGACTTGTTTTCTATTATTTCGTATACTTTAGGTCAATCGGCGCACTCATCATATCCCAGAATTCTTATACATTTATCCAAATCGGATGCAGTGAATGAAATAACTCCGCCCAGTTGCCATGGTAAATGTCACGTTATATTCTCTCTTCTCCAAGATTGTAGAAACGGCCCAAAAACAACTAACAGTTTATTGGTACAGATTGGATTTTGTATATATAAGGTAATAAAATAATAACATAAGCATGATCATCAACGGCTTAAAACGAAAATTCAATTAGTGGTACTAAACCAAGGTCTATATATTCATGCAGTGACTACTATATTATGTGTTTGACGTTTCTTTTTTTGGTCGTTAGTTCTCAGTCAAATCAGTTTTTTTTTTCGTTTTAAGGTTGTTGTTAATTGTCTTGTTATTTTCTTTTTAAACTCTATCCCTATCCTTTTCATTTTTATTCTAGACACTCTGGGGATTATCTCATCATCGGGCACAATATGTGACTTAGTGCTTGTTTATTTAGGGATTCTATAAATAGTTACAAATCTCTTTTTTCCATGTCCATGTCTAACACATAAGCGAATTATGAAAGGGAATTTTAAAGAGGTAACAACTGGACAATTCAACTGTGTTTGTACATTGTTTACTCTCCCGCAATAATAAGAAAAAAAAGGCTATTGTGGCAAAAATCTGATTGGTTCTAACGTAAAATATGTTGTGATCAAATATGCAAATAAGCCAGCCATTATTAATTTTGTTTAAACATCTTTTAGATTAAAAGATTAGATAAGTTGTAACATCCTCGCTTGTTTCCTTGATCATGTGTTTTATATAACCCTAACTACTTGAATTTGACTTCACAAATTTTATTGAAAAATACAAAAATTACCAAGATATCTGTTTGTTTATTTGTCTGATTTTAATTTGTTTTCTTGATTAGTTTGTTTGTTATGATATTGTACTTTTTCAAATATTATAGATTAAGTTAAAGCTATAAAACTAATTTCTATGATGTTTTTAACATAATGATTGGAGTCTTCTCTAACACCAGATTTTATACTACTTCTGCATTTAAAGCATCTTTTGCTCATACTAAAATATACCATTTAGTAACGTTTTCAGCTGTCTTAATTTTTTATATTTATTTAAAACTAAGGTCTGTTCCCTCATGCAAAGCATTCCTTAGCTAGATTTGGATTCATATAATTTTGGAACTTTAGATTCATTTTTTCCAACTGTTTGGTTTTATGTTTTATCTATCAAACTTTTTGGCCACTAGTGTCACTGATGAGGAATGATTTTCCAAAATGTGCACATATGGCACATCAAAATTTAACAGGTATTTGCTACATACTACATAACTTACGATTTTGATTAATTTACAATGTGTCATTTAAAGACGTTTAAGATGCTAGCAACATATGTGAATTGTGGATTTTGTAATCACAGAAATAACAAATTAAATTGACAAATAAAAAAAAAAATTAAACCTGATAGAATTCGTAACATTTGCTTAATGATAAAATAATACTAGCTAAAGCATGGTTTTAAGGGGAATTCTAATTACATATTTGGTGTTAGATCGTTAAACATTTTTTCAGCATTGTAAAAGTCAGTCATATCTTATATATTGTAGTGCAAAAATCCCGAGAGAGACGAGAAAAGACCTCTGTCAAAGTTATCACTCATTGGACAAATAGAGTCACGTGGTGACACAAGAGAAGTAACTTCTAGATTTGATTTGGACAAGGGAAGTTATTTTGTAGTGCCTTACTGTTTGTCAAAAGGGCATGAAGGAGAGTTTTTGTTGCGAGTTATTGGAGAAAAGGACCCTGTAGCCAACAAGACAGGATGGTTAGTAGTATTTATAATAGTTTTACACTTATGTTATAAAGTTGTCAATATTTAAGATAAATAGAAATTAAGAATTGTTTTAATGCCTCAGTTAGGATTCCTTCACTTATTAAAAGAGGTCAGGTAGTTTTGAGATGGTTGAAAAAACCTGAGTACCGGATAAATCTTCGACTTTGATTGATTGATGATTGATTGATTGATGAAATGGCGTTTTACGTCCCATTCAAGAATATTTCACTTATATCGAGACGTCACCAGCTATAGTTGAAGTGCCTGAAACTTTGACCTTTGCAGGACGCTTAGGACAATGTGCAGAGAGGGTTCTTTGATGTGCCAGGCCTGCCGTGACATGGGGCATCGGTGACCCCGTGGACTTTCATTTCTAAATATCTAGTGCTTAGCGAACAGTCACTTCCAATTTTCAAGTCTTGGTCAGACCCAGCTGGAGTTCAACTTTAATCAAGAAAACAAACAAACTTTAACACACTAGGATATACCAGTTAAGAATGAAAATTAGGCTTTGAAGCATGCGCTTTAATAAAAAAATGCTTTATATACATTACAAGTAACCAACACGTACCAATGAAATGTATTGTTGTAGGATTCTTTAATATTTGAATCTAATATGCAGACATAATTAGGATTTAGCTTACCAACTCGTGGTTCATTACACTCAAAGTATATCACTTTTGATTTACTTCACATCATTTGTTATCAAACCTGGAGTTTTACAGACCAAAAATAATCTACAATCATGTAAGGATAGGTAGACAAGATATTTGTTCTTGTTAAATTAATAGATTTCCAAAAGTTTTTTATCATTGTAATATTTCTATATCATTTTAATGCTTTGTGTTTTAAAAATAAAATATTATGTTCTTTTTAAGCTGTGTTTCATGAAGTGTCAAAATGATTGCCAATTAGCCAATAAACAATAAACTGGTGGATTGTTATCACCTGAATACTCGACCATTTTGGATCTAACTGGTGTGTGAAAAAGCGAACTGACCTGAAGTCCGGAACTTGTAATTTTTTAGGAAAAGTTTCCCAACAAATGTTTGAATTACAAATCAGACAATAAAAGTCTATATGGCGCCGGGTTCATGTCGGATCTTTTACATTGAAGAATAAAATGAAATTCGTGAAAATTAAATTGTATTGTTTAAAAAATAGTTTAAAAATTTTCACATTTTAACAATTGATCTCGGAAATAATTGTTAATGCATTGATGTTTTTCATATTTTTTAAAAATTTGTTTTTGTTAAAATTTCCTGTTCGCTAAATATGTTTAAATAAAACATAATTAACAGTTACGTACCGATTTGAATCATATATATCACGCATATATACTGCGTTTGCTCTTTAAATTACGGCCAATAAAATAGTTGAGAGTATAGGTTTGTTACAGAAAACGTAAGAATTTTGTCTTACCCTAAATATTTTATTGTTTTTCGTGTTCCTTTTTTATGTGGTTTTGATATCATTTTTGTATTGAAGATTTGTAAAGTTTGATTTTGATTTCAAATGGTTTTTTTTTATTTTAACGCGTATAAAATTTTTGGCGTAAACGAATACACATTTATGTCCAGAGATTTGGTTAAACCGAACAGAATTTTGTTTGAATAAAAAGGTATTTGCTTTACGTTTTGAGTAGTATGAACGTGATTTTTATTTTGTTTATTCAAATTTTTCTTTTGCCTCTTTAACGCCCTCCTGACCTTATTAGAGGTAATTGTCAACTTTCATTGATCTACTTTTTCATGACGGAAGATTTGTTTGTGCACGTTTTGCAAGTTACTTATCCTGCAAAGATTGCGCCATTTTATTTCTAATTACGTTATAGCTGTTGACATTTACAACCGACAGCGCATGACCCGAAAGAAAATTATTTTTACTAGAACATGTATAGATGAAATACTTCAGGCCAATCAGAAAACAAGATTTGTGCATGATTTAATCAAGTTGAACTAGACAAGAATTTAAAATAGATATTGTTTTAAAGCCAAACGACCAAACAATGTAGTTTGTTTTAAGGCCGTTCCTGTCATTAATCATATTTTTTAAAAGTTAAGATAAAACTTAGCACCCTTATGTTATATTTTGCACAGCGTACATTTTATCCAATGTGTGAATTAGGATCAATTTGATATTATTTGTTGTTTATTGTTTATAAGAATGTATTATTGTAAAGGCTTAATTCCTTTTTATCTCGTTAAAACACCGAAATCTTTAAGATAATAACACACTGATTTTTTTACTATGTAATTTACATTAAAAAATCTTTGTACTGGATCACTTGAATCATAGAAACATATGTTAAATTGAAAAAAAGGTCCTCACTTGAATCAAAGAAACAGATAAATACGTTCCTCAAATTAAGTGCAGCGTGTGTTCGTGAATTTTCTATGACTTAGCTGGATTTGGATTTATAATATTTTGGAATTTTACATTCAGAAATTTTTAACCTTTTGGCTTATGTTTTTATCTATCAAACTTTCCAGCCCCTAGTGTCACTGTTGAGGAATAATTTGTGTTATATATTTACCTTTTTCTAGATGACTTACGTTTTGACACATGTCTAAGGATTACCCAAAATGCAATATGTTATCAATGATTTTCCAGGAGTAATAATAGTGCATTCTGGGTAAAAAGTCCGATTAAGTTCTACTACTATTAATTGTGTGTAAGCAAGGTTTAATGTAGTCATTACAGAAAAGTTAATTGAGCTTTATCAATGCCATGGTCTTTAAACGCAGTAAAATGTTGCCGCTATAGACCTTATAGCATGCTGAGCCTTTTGTATATTTGACGTTACATAAAAGACACAAATGGTGGTGTTAACGTTGCCATACACACATGTAAATTTCGACATGTTCTTATCTACAGAAATGTTTAGTAATTATCGCACATGCGCTTGGCGATATTGTTACGACTTAACTCGATTAATATAAATATTATTTAATTGGTTTTTCAATGATTTTTTTTATATCAAAGTAACCGTCATAAACACGGTAATGGGCCGATAACACTATCGAGTTGTCGCCCCGTGATCCGCTAGAGGGCTTCTACTTCCGGGGGGTTCACAGCTGTAAACAACTTGGTTGCTACCATCATGTATCTATTAAATGCCCGGTGTATTAGTTTAAATGCATCGATTCTTTTATGTAAAAAGTTATACATAGACTGGACTGGTTTTTAAAATACATCTTTTAATTAAAATCAATTATCTTTACTTGTCATTACAGTGTTAAAAATCGATTTTATACGATTTGACGATGCGTATGTTGACAATTTCTTAACACGTGCTCAGTTAATGGGGATGGTTAGCCCATAGAATTTATCCGTAATAAAATGGGAAAAAATCATCATATGTTGCAATTTTTATAGTAAATAGTGTAATCGGTCTTGTACACGCTTAACCTGGATATAAGTAATACTAGTATATGGTTGACTTGGATTTTGGTGTATATAAAAATGTCACAGAATTATACGGCGTAAATCTTTGTATTTTTCTTCATTTTCAAGTAGTGAGGATTATTATTCACTTACTGATGTCAAAGAGATACAATATGTAATATTAAACATTAAAACAGTTCAAAATTGTAAATACACTTCTGTCCTATTTAATTACACGATCCACAGTATTTATTTACTTATTTATTTAAAACGGAAAATATTACTTAATTCAATAAGTTTAAAAAGTAACGACTACATAAATTAATTTTTGTATTATGATTTCATTTATGTATATTATTATTATTGTTATTATTATTTTAAAGTTTATTTGTTATATATTTATGTAAACCCTTGTCAGCACAAGCTGTATGTTTAAAACGACATGCAATAATTGTTATAATCACAGTATTTGAAAACATTCCGATTGGTATTCAAAACAAAGTAAAAACGCTTCAACTAAAACAAACAGAACCAAACAAATTATAACCAAGCCAATTTATCGGCAAATGTTTTTGCTCTCTCTCTCTCTCTCTCTCTCTCTCTCGAGAGAGAGAGAGAGAGAGAGAGAGAGAGAGAGTTTTAAAATAAAAGATTTTTTCTGCGGGAAATATTCGAATATAGTGAATATAAGTGATTATAGAAAGAAAAGAAGTTCGAAGTAATCATGAGTGATAGAGAGAAAAGACTCGTAGTGATTATGAGTGATAGTGAGAAAAGGACACGAAATGATTATAAGTGATAGAGAGAAAAGACTCATAGTGATTATGACTGATAGTGAGAGAGAGAAGAACCCGTAGTGATTATGAGTGATAGAGAGAAAATCGATTGTAGTGATTATGACCAACAGAAGAAAAATCGTAGTGATTATAAGTGATAGAGAGATGATTATGACCGACAGAAGAAAAAACGTAGTGATTATAAGTGGTAGAGAACAAAGGGCTCGTAGTGATTATGAGTGATAGAGAGAAAATGACTCGTATTGATTATGGCTGATAAAAAAAAGGTCTCGTAGTGATTATGACTGATACAAAGATAAATAGTTAGTGCTTATTAATTACGTTTGAATTTTATATTAACAATTATTAACATGGTTTGCGTAATTATAAAATTTGTTCAAACGGGCTCTTAGTATTTGTGAAATGTGTTCAAATTATCTCTAATTGAATACCAATTATGGTTGTTGACCGTAAACAATTTCCTTCCATCAAATATACAAGTGTGAAAAATTTTCAAGGTATTTTAAGAAAATAAAAACCTTTGATGTATAGAAAGTCGGGATAACTGTGTATATGAGACCATGTGAAGGTATGGATATACACAGGTATCTTCAAATACCTGTGTATATACACTCGTCGGTATACATGTTAATTAAAGAACAATGGTTGTATCCTTGTCTAGACGATCTTGTATACTTAAAAAGTTTTTAGCATGCAATAAATGTTCAATTCCGTAGGTCCACACCTTCCCTATTACCAGAAGTCCATGAATGGACTTCTGCTATTACCTGATCAAGTGTCAAAATTAAGTCAACATAGACATCAACTCTGATTGCAAAAAATCAGTGCTTTACACTGTTTGATTTGAATGACAAGCAGAGAAAATCAAAGTAACCAAAAAAAACTGCAAAGTTCATATATATTACCATTTTACATAAAACAATCGATGTATTTTAACTGAAACGCCAGACATTTAATAGATAAAAGATATTAGCAACCAAGTTGTTTACAACCGTGAACTCCCCTGAAGTAGTATCCCTCTAGCGGATCAGGCGCCTTTACTCGATAGTGTTATCGGCCCATTCTGAAAATGAGTAAAAAGTTTTTCGTATACCTATACTTTTTATATAAAATCCACTGTAGTGTAATGTACTGTTCAATAGTAGGTCAGTGTATTGGATTTAGCCAAATACTACCAGAATAATTCATCTGTTATGCGCATTCTCTAATTGTTTTAAAAGGGGATAAAACTAAACAATAAATTAATATGATTTTGTAATACTTTGTTAGTTTTTAATATTTTATCACAGAAACATGCCGTAGTTGTCTGTATTTAAGCTACTCCGGATGAAAAAAACGAATTCATTAAAATATGCTTTGTAGAATAGAATAAAAAATACATCTGCTTGTGTTTTCGTTTTTTTTTCAGCAGAGTTTGTTAAACCTTTCCATCTTTTAAAAATCAACGCTTATTTATAAATATCCCTGCAAGTTAATTTCATGCTTGTTATCAATTCAATAATAACTAAATCTCATGAAAACAACTTTCATTTTTATGGTTTTATCAATATTTTAATAAAAGGCGTGCTATAATGTCTCCATTTTCGTTGACAGTTTACCTTAAAATCTAAATGTCATAAAATCTGTGAAATACTTTTTTTCAAATTTTTCAAAAAGAAAATTTGTTGCATATTCAACAAAATTAAATTTTAAGAAGTTATATGCTTGGGATTTTGTTTTCGAGATATTTGAAGAATTATCTCCCCTACCCTTAACTTATTATATTACTATTAAAAATTCAAATCATCACAATTACTAGTAAAAGAATTTTTTGAGACTTAAGTTTGTAAAACTTAAAGACCGATCTTTGTTAGTCCAAAAACCAAATATTGTATTATAATTTTTGCAAAAAACTGTTTTATTCGTATTTTTCTCCTTAAAGAATAAACTATGATATTCCGGATTTTGTCAATAACCATTTTCCGGTTTTGAAATTATATTTTTTGACACACACACACACACATCAATTTTCCTGAAAGATCAGTATTTCAACGTATTAGATGATTTGTTATGAATGAAATAGATCTATTCCATCCATAACTTGGACATTTTACAAGCTTATTTTTACACATACCATCAGAATTTTGCCGCTATCCTCGTTCAATTAGTCCGGAGACTCGTGTGTCAATCCAGTACTGGTCTCTGGGATCAAAGGTAAAATATATGTCTTTTTTTCTGTATCTTTGCACAAAAGCAACATGATGAATTGAAGGTTATCTCCATAGTGCATGCGGCTTTTTCATGAAAAACCTCAAAACTCTCTAAGTAGTCAAATTCCGTGTATTAATTCGGCCCCTGATGATGAAAGAATTATTTTCTATCTTTCCCATTTGGGGAAAATGATTAATGATCAAGAAACTGTAGTAGTTCTCGCAAAGGCAAAACGCTATGTCGATACAACTTACAGTGAAACCTCGCTATAATGTAAAATTAATAGCTTCTCCTGTGTATGGTATATTTGTTTCACAGTAAATACGGTATGCTAGAGCTTTTTCTCACTACAGGAACCTTCTGCATCATAGCAAGCTGCTTAGAAACAAAGCGATTATAGGATATTGCAAGCCTAGGCTCATCAAAGCCCTGAAGAATATAAAGCCGTCATAAAATGTTGTTAGTAAGTATGAAGCCGCTGAATTAATACTTATTCTGGATATATTTGACGCCCAATAGTTACATGTTCCTTTTATTTTATAATTAAAATTGTAGGTGGTGAGTGTAGCTAGCAAGAAAAGAGGCACGAAGTAGGCCTAAATTTCTTGATTAAGTTCACGTTGAACTGAATGAGTCAGTTTGTAACATTGAAGGGAGGGGGTGGTTGGGTGGGTGGGTTGGGTGTGTTTGGGTTGTGGTTTGGATATAGGCCTTTATGTTTCTGTTTGTTGACTAGTTTTTTTTGTCAATGTTGTGATTAATCAAAATAGTACATAATAATTTTATATTTGCTAAAATACACAATAAAGAACAGGGAACATAAATTATAGAAAAAATTAACACAAGGCGCTTGATATAATTTGTTATTTTGTTCTGTTTTTAAAGAGAAGTTATTTGAAGCGCAGGAAACATTCAACGATTTCTTACATCCGTAATTGTATCTTCTTCATGTGATATAGATTCTGTATTACATAATGAGTTTTGACTTAACAAAACAATATTATCGTGATATTCGTAGTTGTTTTGTCATGTGTTAAAAGTTATATATCTGGAATGACTTGTTATTTTATAGAATTCTTTCAAAATATCATAAAAAGTATAAATTTAAAGCTCCTGGCACATGAGGCAAAATGTTTCCTCCAAATAAGATTTTCTGAAAATTTTCACAAGAATTCCTCAAAATGTGCTTTGTTGAATAAAGTATAATAGACATATACTTAGGCTTTTGTTGTCGGTAGAATATGTTAAAACTACCCCCACTTTTCAACATCTAATGCTTATTTCTAAATATCGCTACGAGTGAATTTCACGTTTGTTATTAATTTAAAAATAACTAGATGAAATGAAAACAAAATTTATTTTTTGCTTTTAATCTATATTTAATAAAATGTCATTAAAATGACATAATATGATCGACGTAACATTCTAATAATAAAGCGTAGTTTATTATAACAGAGTGAGCAAAAAGTGTCTTCATTTTTTTCAACAGTTTACCATAATTCAAATGTCATCAAATATGTGAAATACAGAAAAACTACACAAAGGAAGTTTGTTTCATACTATGCACGTGACGGGTGTAGCTAGGTAGACAGGAGGTGCTTTCCGGAGCACCCGGCCTCACTTACTTGATAGAAGTTCACGTGTATAACCAAATTTGCCAGCTTTCAAAGTTTTTACTTTGTTTTGGGATTGTTATATGGACAAGGACTGATATGTTTGTGTTTTATTTAACACAATTCATTTTTCATAAAATCTGTTAAATACAGAGAAACTATACATAGGTAGTTTGTTTAATATTCTACAAAATGAAAAAAAAAAATCTGATGCTCGCGTTTTTGTTGTTGTTTTTTTTTTTTTTTTTTTTTTTTTTTTTTCGAAATATGCATACGATGATTTTCCCTACCCCCTGATGTCTTAAAATATTAATAAAAATTCTAATCGTCAAAATGACCAGTTACAATATTTTTTGAGTACTTAAGTTTGTAACACTTTACGAAGACTAGTCGTTGTGTAAATAAGAAACCAATTATTTATTAAAGTTTGATAAAACACGTATTAAGTAGTTTTTTTTTTTTTTTTTTTTTTTCTCTCTCTCTTTTTTTTTTTTTTTTTTACTCTTTAAAGTTCGAATTGAGATTTCCGGAATGTGTCTAAACGAGTTTCAAATTTTAAAATCCTGAAAAATGTTGAAACAGCATTTTTCATAAATGATAAGTATTTCATTTTATTCCAGGATTTTTATGAATAAAATCGATCTATTTGAACATTGCACACTCTAATCTTATTCTGGTACGCTCACACACATATAAATACGCGTGTATACATTTGTCGCTGTCTTCGGTCAATTACAGTAGTGGTCGTTGGGAAATCCATTTGCCGTATTTTTTTTAATTTTGCAGAAAAACAATATAATTTATTTTGGGTAATGTCCAGAAAACATAAATTTATTTTATGACAGACCAAACACTTGAAATTACCAAATCGTGTGTATGAAGCCACATAAATTAGCAAAAATAGTATCATCAGTTTAATTGTAAAACTAAACGATAAATTTAAAATGTTATTAACTTACGATCTTAAATATTAAAAATAAATAAATAAAAAAAAAACATTTATAATACTTAATAACAGTTAAATATAATATTTATGGTACGTCGGTATGCAGTTTAAATGGTCAATATATCACTGTCTGTTCAAGTATACTTATTGACCTGTTATTTTGTCTTGTTAAACATAATTACTTCCTTTGGTGTCAGCAGTTATCTAAAGAACGGTCGAAATTTAAACAATGAAAATTGTCCTTAACAATAGGAAAGGGTTTAGAACCTATGCTCTCTGTAAAGGTTGTAAAGCGCCCTCTTACGGACAGGGATAACCTAAACAAAATATGTTTGACACGAGTTGTATGTTTATAAGTCAGTTTTGATTTCCCAAATTTTTAAAATTAAATTTTTTCCTGTCTTAGGTCTGAGTTTAGTTTAATAAATACATAGCTTATTTATTTATTTATTTATTTTGATGACTTAAAACTTGAAAGATTAAAATATGATATTTTCCTTTAACAGTAATTGAAAATTGATCCCCCAACAATTCAAGAATTTAAAAATCATTATGAAAACGGGGAATTCCCTCTTAATTTTCATATTTGAACATGTTAAATCATGATGATTAACTTTGACAACGTAAAAATCTATCCAATCCATCACACCCGCCATAACTATTTAATATTTATTAAAATATGGGGTTTCTTGTAATCGTGTGTGTGTGTGTGTGTATGTGTGTGTGTGTGTGTGTTTTGAAGGTCGGGTTATCATGACACTTTACTTGTTATATTCTTTATTGGACAGTGTTACTTAAGACGTTGTATTTAACTAATACTTGTATTAAAAATGATCTTAACTATGTAATTATATCACTTGTGAATAACTTATCGCTTGTAATGCACTAGTAGTTTCAATATAGCCTTCACTAAAACATATACGTTAAGTAAACAACATATTTAAAATATCTTCCTCGTTCTATAGGTGACGAGGTGGTTTATTGAAAGAATAGACAGTTGATTGTTTAGTTAACAAGGAAGGTGGTTAATAAATGAATAAACACTATATATAGGAACGTTACACTGAACTGAATACAAAAGGAATATTGTAATAGGAAGCATCTTTCTGATGAACAGACGATTGTTTTATAAATCAAAGAAAACTTCCGGTTCCGGAGTAGCGACAAGTTGGAGAGCAGAAATCATACCAAGAATCTCTCGGAAGGGAAAGGTGTAAAGTTGATAGTTAATATCAATTTAAAAGACGTTATTTTGTTATTTTGTTATTTCTATGATAAGAGAAGTTAAGACCACACGGGATAATTACAAATATCTCTGTTCTCATATAACTAACATTTGAATGGAATTGTTTTAATCTACCACGGGTAAGTATGTTCTACAAAATACATGTGTGTGTGTGTGAGAGAGAGAGAGAGAGAGTAGAGAGAGAGAGAGAGAGAGAGAGAGAGAGAGAGCTCTAACGTAGACAATATGTACGGGTTTTACTGGTGACAGTGACAAACCCCACTCTCGTTTCGATTCAATGCGATAGCCTTACTTTAGGAAGAAATTCCGTGTTTCCGCGAAAGCTACATTAGGCATTGATGGCTCGTTTTAGCGACAGCTAAACTGTGGTATTATGGCTCGTTTTGGCGACAGCTACAGTTCGATAATAATAATGGTTCGTTTCTACGACAGCTACACTGCAGTTAAAATAAATCGTCTCTACGGCAGCACACTGCGGTAACAATGGTTCGTTTTATTATATGATCTACGAACGTTTAGACAAACGAAATAAGAAACTATTCGGTCTAGAGATGTATACTTTTCTTGATTTCGACTGCGCCTTGTACATATATATATATATATATAAATATATATATTAAGGGTCATGTAATCCTGCCACTACTTAAATATATAAAATATATACATCACTTAAATTTCTTATGTAAAGCAATCTTTTACAAAGTAAAATCGATCATGCAGATATATCTAACCTAGTTTTTAGTGAGAGTACAAAATGTTTTACTTACGTGTCGGGTTTTGTTCCTGTTGGCACTTGGCCAATACAAATCTATCAGTAAATCATTAGAAATGCGTGGTAACTGGAAATGGTTGAAGCCGTAAACTTAGGATTCAATGACCGTGGATTCGAAATCTATTCATCTAGAATGCGTTACTGACGTGTTATAGTTTATTTTCATTAATGTAATTTTAAAATTAAATAATTATATAATAAATTTTTAAATATAAGGATAGACATTAAATCATGGTAAATTATGGTCCTTTTACTGCCGTATTAATTGCAGGCAAACTAAACGTTAAGCACGTTATTTAACCTAGTTAGTTATAACGGTTATAGGACTATGATGAACATATCTCAATAGTTCAATGCTTCATGTTTTTAAATCATTCACTTTATGTTTAAACTAAATCTCATTGTGGGAATGCATTTGAATTCCTCATTTAACCACGTAGTACATCAAAGCGCTTGCGCGGGACTCGCTTGGGGTGAAAAAGTCGACCCTCTCGTTCAGATAAACTATATATCATTCCACACAGGGGTAAGATCTTTTTTTTCTTGAAATTCATGAAATAACTCGAATGTTTAGTCCCTGTACGAAAATCAGAAAGTATTATAAAACGTACAGGGCGTTTTAAAACACAAGCTATTCCTTTAACCAGATTACTCGGTAGTACGTAAGTTTCCGTGCCTAGCGGTAAACATTGCAATATCTAATGAAAATGTTGACCGCATGTCAGCCAATGCAAATTGTTTCATACCACGTGACTAGAAATTGACCAATAATAGTTAGAAAATTATCTGTGGGTATAATAAAAATATTTAGTATACTATCTTTGCACAAGTTTGTTATAAAAAGGCGAGTCTAGTTCATAGCGCCATAACGCCATGTTGCTTGCAGCAAGCAGAATATCGTTTTGGAAATTAGACAGGTATTTGATACACAAAGCAATACACAGTGTTACACTAATGACGTTTTTTATCTTAATATTTTAATATACCGAGGCTACAGTAATATAGAAAATACCTCGCTTTTGCCCTTACTACTTTTGAACATATTAGCATCTATGTAATTCAGCGGAAGTTTAAAAGTATATTACTTGTAAATGGGTCATTTATTAATCGTTGCTGGAGCTAGATGTGTCCTAAATAAAACATTATAAATATTATATTGATTATTTTTTCAGATGTGGAATACGTGTTTGAATAATGCATAAATATGACATGACTGAGAGAGTAACATTAAAAATGTTCCTCTCAGTCGTGTCATATTTATTTCATTACACCGAATGTCTTTTCTAAATGTTATCTTTGCACTGAAGTTACTCGTCAAACATGATATTAACACATAAAATTCATCTTTTCATTAATTTATTTGATGATAATAAGCAAATTATGAATTTTAAAAAACCTATAGTTTTAAATTAGGATTCTATCATTTGTTTAAAATTGAATTTACTACACAGTTATTCAGTTCAGAACAAAATTGAAATCTACCTCCTGATGACAAATCCTTTGGATTTTGCTTCATAACATTTTGATTAAGAACATTATTTAAAGCCATGTTCAAAAAATAAGAAGTAAGAGGGTCAGGTTTGTTGCGATTTCATTTTACAATCTTAACTTATTACTATTTCCCGCAGGTATAAATCGTCCATCGACAACGGATAATTTTTCCAATAAGTTTCCGTTGTGTCGTCGGTCGACATTTTAGTTGTCCATGTAAACTTTTCTCCATATTATCGACGTAAAAACTCTATGACGTTTATAACTTTTGATTGATGCAGATTGATAAGCGGTCGGTCTATTAGATTTTTGTTTCATCTGCGCATGGGACATTAAAAATGTTACCATGGAACACTTGATTAGCTTCCTTTGGAGGTGACATTAATTTTGTCAACTGACTGTCATCCAATCAGATTACAAGAAATTTCCATGAGGTGTAATGATAAATATTGCACGTTATAAATTAATGAATTTCCTTAAATATTAAAACTTTATGCTGAAAATTACTTAAATTATGCATTTAAAGCAGTTTCCGGATTATCACATGAATTTAAATTTTGAAAGCTTTGAACAACTAGAAATGAAATTAAGGATTTTCGTGGGAAAATTCATACAAGAGGAAGAAGAACAATTGTTTTTTTTTTTAAGCACAATATCCCGAGTTTAAATCCGTACATACATGCACCAAAAGCTATATATGTACCTTTGTAATTATTTCTTTTAATGTGTGTGCTGAATGTGGATTTTTTTCTAGTTCTTTTAGATTAATCCGTTTGCCTTACTCATGTGTTTCTTGAAGACTGAAAAGTTTTTTTTTTTTTTTTTTTTTTTTTTTTTTTTTTTACAAATGTGCTTTGATTCCTTCAATTTAACACAAGCTCTTCCGTCCATCATTATTTAGATCAATAATAACAACGGGGTCCTTGAT
This sequence comes from Tegillarca granosa, assembly GCA_029721355.1. Classification (NCBI taxonomy): domain Eukaryota; kingdom Metazoa; phylum Mollusca; class Bivalvia; order Arcoida; family Arcidae; genus Tegillarca; species Tegillarca granosa. The sequence continues at coordinate 19,421 of JARBDR010000102.1, forward strand.
TCTTTTACGCTGGTTTTTGTTTTTGTCCGTCACATTTTCTCAAATATTGTTATCAGTTTGTTTATGTGAGATCAATTAAAAAATGACCAATTATTGATTTTTGATGTTTGCTTAACAAAAGAATTCCCACCTCAACTTAATAGGACTTACAGAAACTGCATAGAGCACCCATTAGATTGAACAATGCATCACTTGAGCGTTTGGTATACAGAAACTGAATAGGACACCATTAGATTGAACAATGCGTCACTTGAACGCTTGGTATACAGAAACTGAATGGGATACCATTATATTGAACAATGCGTCACTTAAACACTTGGTATACAGAAGCTGAATAGGACATGATAAGATTGAACAATGCGTCACTTGAACGCTTGGTAAAAAACACTGAATAGGACACCATTAAATTGAACAATTCGTCACTTGAACGCTTGATATCAAGATTAAACTATCTAAAAATTCTGTATCTTTTGTCTTTCTTGATCCTCATTATTAAATTTCTTCTTTGTTTCAAAACATCGTGATTTAATGTTGACTGAACCGCAACGAACAAATATTAACTTGTGGGCTGTTAAAAGGGATCTAAAATTGTATTTTTATTTGTAAAACAATCTCTGAATAAAAATTTTTAAAAAATCCAATTTTTTTAAATTTTTATTTTATTTTATTTTATTTTATTTTATTTTATTTTATTTTTTTTTTTATTTTTTTTTAGTTTAGTTTAGTTTAGTTTATTTTATTTTTGTGATTTTCTTAACTTGGGAATAAGTGACTTCCTCATTCCAATTTAATGAGGTTATATCTGTAAAAAGTAGTTTGCACGTGACTTAGTATAAAGCACCTGCTTTACCCGGAAGTATATCTCATCCCGTGATATAGATTGAAAAGCTTTAATGGAACAAAATACTAGTTTACTATAAAATAAAGTGGCATAAAGTAATTTTTGTTGTTGTATGACAGGTAAATCGGATCAGTGTTTTTTCTGGTTTAGGATAAATATGATTGATATATCAATACAAACATTGAACTTTTTGAGATATGGTGGATGTTGATATAATTACCATATCTATTCCAGTTATTTAATCGTATCACGTTAATAATTAAATTTGACAAATTTCTAACGATTTCATTGGTTGAATAGCAAAAATACGTTCAGGTAATTTCTAAATGACTCAAACGTAAATTAGCCGCGCCCATTCACATGATGAAGCGTTTGTGACGTAAACTTGAACAAATTACTTTTATATACATTATTTACACTGTTTTGAAGTTATTAAAAACAAAAATTGCATAAAGTCATCTCTCGTTTGATTAAGATGTCTTTAAAATTTATTGATATGCAATGAAACTGATTTTCATTCGGGTCATTGAGAAGTAATTACAAACTTCACGTTGTTACACGATTTAGAGCAATTTCATTGGTTGTTTTTTTTTGTCAAATGAAGTTGTTATTTTCCAATAACAACGTTTTCTACCGGAACTACTTTCGACCAGTTTCGGGGATTACCCATCTTAAAGTCATATTAATAGAAGTTATTTTTAAATTGTAAACAAATGGGAATGTCTTCGAGATCGGCAAATATTCCACCTAAAACATTAAAATCAATTTTTTTAGATTAAAATTTTGCAAAACATTATTCAACTTGACATGTTCTGATATTTTTTCACCAAAATATTCAAGACTATCAAATATTTATTTATGAAATATTTTTATCTCTTTGTAATCGAGTCGCGGAGAATCTCTTTTGTGCATTCCTCAAAAATCTCAAGTCAAATAACTTTTGTTACACACCTCAACCAATTTCTAAACGCCTGTTTTTCGAATTTATGCAAAAATATCAAAAAATATAATTGAAATCAAGAATACACTGCACTGCCATAGAAACGAGGCCTCAGTTTACAGCTATAGTAGGGACTGTTCTGTTCACAGAAGAAAAATATCAGTGATACCCTCTCGGGTAACGTACAGTCTAATGCACCCCCTACCGCTTGTTCTACCTCCACGGCTATGATCAGCCATTACAGCTACCACCGGTGTCATCATTAAACGAAATCCCTTCGTCTCACTACCAGCCCAAAGTTGGCAAAAAAATCGGTTTCAACCAAGAAAACATTAATTCCATTTCATTAGTTGGTTCCACGTTTTTTTAAACACTGTTCATTCAGTTTTCTCTTGTTATGGGAAACGTCAACCTGTAAGTTGACACGCGTGTCCTACAAACGTATAATAGTCGAATGTTGTTGTTGGTAAATGTGTTGTCACGAGACATAATATAGTACCTTTTTTTATCAAAGGATTTAATTGTAATATCATTTATACGTGGACTGAAATTAACAGGAAAATGAATAAAAAGATATCAATGTCAAACCTTTTTCAGTTTTTTTACAAGACATGTCATCGTCTTTTAAAGGTAACATTTAATGTTTTATTACGCCGCGACGTTGTAACATCGATTTTAGGAAAATCAGCTCATTAGTTCAGAAATGTAGGTCAGCTTAAAAAACTGTTTAATTTCAGGTACACTACGCAGTTTTACACAATTTGTAATAATTTTCACGTTGTTACACCCTGATAACAACGTAAAAAGTGAAATTCAATTCTTAAATAACCTGAAAGGACGCTTTGCGAATTTTAAATATTCAATGCTGACTTAATTCATCTAAAAAGCTATTTTGTACGACTTTTGAGAAATAGTGTTTTACGGCCAAGTCAAGATGCTGGCATGGTGGAGGAATCCGGAGTGTCAAGAAAAAACCGGCCCTTGACAAGCAAACTGACAAATTTTAACACAGGGTCTGCTTGAGTGGGATTCAAACCAAAGCAGTGAGAGACGCTGTGGTCCGTAAGCGCGCTTTAGACCAGTAAATGAAAAAAGTCTTGACTTTTATACGACCATAGTTACACTTGGCAACAGTTGCATGGTAATTAATTAATTAATCTTCTTATATATATATATATATAGAGAGAGAGAGAGAGAGAGAGAGAGAGAGAGAGAGAGAGAGAGAGAGAGAGAGAGAGAGGAACTTGCATGAGTGTTTATGTAATATTGAATTTATTAAACGAGTTGAATAATTTTTTATGCAACGAGCCTTGGCTCGTTGCATAAAAAATTATTCAACTCGTTTAATAAATTCAATATTACATAAACACTCATGCAAGATGATATTTATTATATAATTCCATAAAAACGGCTTTTTCACAGATTTAAAACATGTCTTCTCATTATAAGAAAACAGCTTATTGACCGAAACACAACAAGTTTACGTTACCGTGTACATGCGCCCAAAATAATCCTGCTGAAATATTAAAAGTAAACAATAGTCTGTCCGCAGGATACAAAAACAAAACAAACATTTTAAATTTAAATACAATATATCGCCTTTTTAGAAAAAAATACAAAAGTATCAGCTCAAATTATGAATCGACAAACAGTGTGCCACTGTGAACTAGGTAAATTGTGTGACGTCATAGCGCGCGCACTCTGGAATGTCAACAACTTGGACTAGGATTTACAGACACGTGTTACTCAGATTCGGTATCCATGAATATTCTGGCCCGTTTTTTAGGAACTGGTGATTTGTTTTGATAAATATGTATTTGAATGTTTCCTCCGGTGACTGTTCCTGCAAAAATGCTTTGGAATCGGCCGTGTAAATACCCGTGCGTAGTGCGTTAGGATATAACCTAATTCACACGCTTTTATGCCGTCACACTCATTCAATACGATTTTTATTGTATGACCGTATTACATGGATTATTGAGTATATATATATATATATATATATATATATATATATATATATATATATATATATATATATATATATATATATATATATATATAACGTAAACGGTATCGTAAACTTGTTGTGTTTCGGTCAATCAGCTGTTTTCTTATAATGAGAAGACATGTTTTAAATCTGTGAAAAAGCCGTTTTATGGAATTATATTATAAATATCATCTTGCATGAGTGTTTATGTAATATTGAATTTATTAAACGAGTTGAATATTTTTTTATGCAACGAGCCCTCTCTCTCTCTCTCTCTCTCTCTCTCTCTCTCTCTCTCTCTCTCTCTCTCTCTATATATATATATATATATATATATATGCTTTCGAAAAAAAACCAAATATAAACGTTCTATTCTAGATCTATCTCTTATTTTTTGCAGATATTGACAGTCTGTTTGATCTTCCAGTAACTTAAGTATGGGGACTGAAATTGATTTTGTAACCGATTGTCATGAATACACAGTGAAACAATTTTATGAATGTTACCGTGACTCATTACCCCAGTTAGCCGTAGTAACACAGGGCTATCTTGGTGAAATAGGAATTGAAACTTTTGGAAGAGGACAGGTAACTTTTAACTGGACATATATTTTTTAATATTTGGATAAACGAATATATCACACGATATTTCTGAAATTTTGATCTGTTTTTTATACATTAAAAAATTATACAGTATTATCTTAAATTTATTTTAAACTAGAGTATTTTAAAACAAGGTTTTACAATATTTCACAAAATCAACTTAAACGCGTAAAACTTAATAGAATCGCAAATTAGAAAGTTAATTGTTTTTAATTGCCCATCTTTGGACACTCTTAATGGGTAATGATACCATGAGTCCTTTTTTTATTTATCTTTTTCTTTAAATATCTCATGAGTTTTATTTCATTTCGTAACCCAAAAACCATTGCTAATCACCATACACATATTCAAATGATATATAGTTGGTACCTTCTTTTTTACACAGGCCCTTAGGATATTTGCTTATTATAGACAAAAGAGGGTGATGGCTAGTGTTTATCATGAGGTAGGCAGAACCACTCTGGACAAAACATTACTAAGTATACCACTAGATGGAGACACTAAGTTTCATTTAACAAATCCCGGGAAACAGGGTAAGGTCTGTTATACCACTAGTGAGGTTAACGAAAAATCCTGTATCAAATAAATAAATAAATAAATAAATAAATAAATAAATAGAATAAATGAATGAATGAAAAAAATGAATATATATATATATATATATATATATATATATATATATATATATATATATATATATATATATATATATATATACAGTCAAACTTCGATTATTCGAAGTTGAAGGGTCTTAATTTTAGGTTCGAATAATCGGGGGGTTCGAATAATCGAAAAAGTTAATTTGAAACTTCGATCCACGGTACGTTATCTTAAGACACAACAGAATACTATTACACTTTGAAAGTGTTTTATATGTGTCAGTTTATAATAAATAATGTCATGACCCATCATGATTAATTTCATAAAAACAAAATTATTAATTTTATTTCAATCAAAATAAAAATTTAATATCACCTGGAACAAAATCAAACACGCGTGGTAATACATACGACACAGTAAGTACAGCCATTCAGAACAAGTACACCATGCTTAATTATGCACGCAATATACACGTTTTTATGATTTTACAGAATTTTAAACGAAACGAAACGGAACAGGTTTATGTAATTTCTAGAACTGAAATGTGAATAAGGCGGAAAACTGTCTCTGTCAACTTTATTATTAATAATGATTTTTTTAAATCCAGACTAGACTATATAAAATATCAAATTAATATTTAGATACCTTTTTTCTTTTTTTTAAATTTTTGATGATGGTAATCGTGGTCAACAGAATTCTTTTTATCGCTTACTTGAGTATCGCTACACAAGTGCAGCTCATTTCCTGTTACACCTGGGATTATAATTACTGTTTAATTGAACAATTATGATTATTTTTTGCGATTAATTATCAACATGGCTTATGATGGACAATACATAACGTACTCATGTCTACAAAATGACCGTCAGTTACGCTTGGGTAACATAAACGGGTAAAGGTGAAACCATACTCATTTGTATTAAATTGTATAGGTGAGAGTATTACGTTTTAGAAATGAATAAAAATGTCAACTTCGAATTTTTTGGGGTATATTTCCACTGAAAAGTCTAACGCAGGACTCAAATTAGGTTCGAATAATCGCGGGTATTCGAATTACAAAGTTCGAATAAGCGAATTTTTTTAATAAGAAGTTATAGTGCAGGGCGGTCGGGACCTACGGAGAACTTCGAATAACCTAAGGTATTCGAATAATAGAAGTTCGAATAACCGAAGTTTGACTGTATATATATATATATATATATATAATAGTTAAATTTACCTAAACTTAAAAATTAAATCTTGCATGAATGTCGGATCAAACGGCTTTAAACACATTTGAATAGACATGGGGTTCTCAAACATGTAAAGTAACAAAAACATGCATTTGGTAACATCAAACGCAACCAGGAGCAAGGCAAGACAAACATATATAAGGCCCAGAGTATATACAAAGTCTATTTTAATTTGAAGTTTAGTAAATACCTAATAAAGATACTTTGATTTTGATATGTGCACATATCATTAAAACTAGCGTCTGAAACAACTGAAAGGCATAAAAAATATAAGCCAAACAGTTGAAGAATTAATGAATCTAAAGTCCCAAAATTATATAAATCTAAATCCAGCTGAGGAATCTTTTTCATATCAGCAAATTCCTGTTATTCTTTTTAAGACATGACCGAGTATACCTTATCCCAATTACTGGAGTCTGGTGAAAACAAGCATACGTTACCAATTGACATACAGTTTGCTGATGAAGTACAAGCTAAATCTGTAGGAATGGCCTTCAGAGAAATTGACAAAACGTTGCATATAAGAATCTTTGAACAATTTGATGAAATATTTTTATTAGGAAATCCTTTATGGAAAGGTAAGCTTTTGTTATTTTTCAAAATCAATTTTACTGAAATGGTTCATTTTAAATGTGTTATAATGTAGAAAATGTTTCAAAAATGAAATTATTAATTCATTCACAAAATTTAAGTAAAAATATTGGCTCGATTTTTTTTAAACAATGCTCTGTAATGTACCATGTTATTATTTTGTGTGTATTTTCTGTATAGCTTACGTAATGACATATTAGATTTGTCAGACAATGAGCCAATTGGACGCAGTTGAGGTTGAGTAATTGTGTAAAACTTTCCAGTCAAGAATATTTTACATATATCGAGACGTCGCCAGCTATAGGCGAAAGTACAGAAACTTTGATTGTGTATTGCGCTGATGGCATTATACGACAGGGTTCTTTATTGTGCCACTCCTACATGGGACATCGTTTATTTTAAGTTTCAATCCGAAAACCGGTGCCTTTCATTCCTAATTCTTGGCGAAAGAACAGTCACTACATACTTTTATGTCTTTCGTCAGACACGGTCGGGGTTCAAACCCACGATCTCCCAGTTACGGAGCGAACACTCTACCAGCTGAGTTACCGCAGTGGTCCGATTGGACGTGAAATAAGACGTAAAAAGTTTCATGGCCGTCATTACAATATTGTTGATAAGTATGAAGTCACTGTTGCCAAACTTATGTTGGATATAATTGACTTACCATAGTTTTATATTTCTTTCCTTCTCAAATTGACTTTGCACGTGACGGGTGTAGCTTGCTAGATAGGAGATGCTTTTCCTTCCGTAGTGCCCGGCCTCACTTCCTTGATAGAACTAAATTCGCCAGTTTTTTGGTATTGTGGTTTGATAAGTTTGTCTTTTATTTATACGTTAACATTGTATCACGGCTTCTTATCTAAAGCAATGATTGTCACGTGATTACATAGCCTTGCAACATTGAAAACAACGCAGCGTTTTGGAGTCACATAATTTTTCATGTTTGATAAGCCGCGGTTTTTATATTTAAAAGATCGCAAAAATTTTCTTTAGAATGATTGTATTAATTTTGTAAATAGAAATATAATCGTGATATTCCGATTTAGGATTTAGCATTAGCTTAATGTCAACCGTTTCGATATTGTACCTATGATCGTATAATAACCGTTTTGGAACATAATTTTAACATCTTAATAGTTTTTATTTTAAATTATGACCATGTATATTGCTTTTTCCATTTTTTCTTATATGTTTCCTCTTTATGTTACTTATAGAAGAATGACATTTATGTGATTATGAATGTCATTGTATGTTTAAATTTTTACCTAATATCCGGACAGAGCAATTTAAGCCGAAAGGTTGCAAAAAGGATCGATTCATATTATATCCGATATCATTTTATAATATTTACAATCCAAATCAAATTCTCTTTAATAAACTATTTGACGAGTGATTCGATCTATCACAGCAAAGGCCAAAAGCTTCACGTGCAACCTTTCATATTCTGACGTCATGGTTTTGCATCACGGAAAAGTATGAATGCAGTGGTAACGGCACTACTTTACAAAGATGTAAACACAAATACACGTGACAAGTCGCGGAAAGTAAACAATTCATCGTGTCAAGACGCAGAATGTAAACAAAACATAAACGATAAACGTATACTACATTTTTAGTGAATTGGAAGTTATACCCGGGAATGCTCTACTTCACAGAAAAGATCTTTCAGTGACATGTTATCTTCCAAAGCATCTGGTTCAAATTCACTAGTACATTTCCCTCGGTCAACCATGCCTTCTGCCACTTCATTTGTCCCGCCGTATAACCCCATCACTGCTGGATCTGTTACCCATCCGCAGAATCAAATAATCATGTTCGATATTACTACTGCACTATCATTCACTTCTTTCCAGTCAGGATTTCTCACAAATTCAACAATTCAATACTTGTAGTGTAAACATTAATATGAATTGTAAAAGCACAGATATTTGAATAAATCCTTGACACGTTTATCTGCTGTTGTCATTTTTTTGAAATGAGTACGGGTGGGAGAAGCTAACACAGTTTTGTGCAGTTGAAACATGTTCGGTATTCACAAGGAATTTGCAAGAAAATCATGAATGAATTAATCAAATTTCAAACATTTGTACGTTGTAAGCTACGGATTGTAAATATAAGCATTAAACTTTGTTTGTAATCGATCTATGATGGTTTAGATCGAATGGCTCTCGCGCTAATTTGAATAAACCGCTAATTTTGGTTTAGGTTTATTATGCTCCCCTCAACATTTTTTTTTGTTCACTGATACTAAGCGGTCAGTTTTGGATGGTCGAAGGAAACTGAAAAAACTATTTACCCTCATTAACGGTTATACTTCCCCATACAAGCATCTGGTCGAATGGGTTTTTAAACCTTGAAAACAAAAGTCGTACTTTTCTGCAAGTAAGCAACTTAGTTTTCAACTTCATATGGGGAAAAAGAGAAAAACAAATGTTACTGGTGTAAAAGAATTGTTTAAATCTGTGAATGTGCCGTCTTTTTATAAAGAAGTATTCGCCTTCTTTAATAATTGTAAAGATGAAGCGTCTCCAAATATGTTATCTTCTGACTCTTTTTTGTCTGAAAATATAATAATAATTTCAAATACAGAAATAAAACATTATGTCTTAAAAACTGGATGAAGAGTGGGGTTCTTTATGTTAAAGACTTATTCCATGTAAATGGGTCGATAAAGGATGTAAACGATTTTGGTGATAAGTTACTATACAAACAAAATTGGATCTGCGAGTATAATATCTTAAAGAAAGTCTTTGGAAAATATACTAATATTTTTGATTGTTCAAAGTGCATATATACTAATCCAAACAGCAAGCCAGTCTCGTTTATAAATAGAAACATTAGATATGATATTTTAAGTAAAAAGTGTTAATTTTTTATGATATCCTTTTGAGGAAAAAGTTTCTAGTTTCCAATATGGAACATTGTTGGTCAAAAGAGTTTAACTTTAACTACAGTTTTTTCAGAAAAGATATTTGCAAAACAAATATTAGTGATATTTTAGACAAACAAACCGCAGAATTTAACTACAAATTATTGCATAATGTCCTATCAAATAACCTAATTGTGAGCAAATGGAATAAAACTGTTTTTAAATATTGTGAAAATTGTCCTACGAGTGTTGAGAACTCTGAGCATCTTATTTTTCAATGTAACACTGCGCGCCCCATTTGGGAAGTCATTGCCAACAGCCTTAAAATCGACATAAAATGGAAAACTGTTGTTTTGGGATTTTATTTAGAACATAACAACAAAACATATATGCTGAATAATATAATCTCTTTTTTTGCCTGCAAAATATACAAATATAAAATGAAAATGAGAATAAACAATCAACTATGCTGCAAAAACCAATTGAAGATACACTTGAAACACAGTCTATTTTACTTATTTTATACTCTGAAGAAAATGAAAATTGACTTTTTGTCACACCATGTACAAAAAATCGCTAAAACACTGTAATGACGTAGATAATTTCTAAATCTCTTTTTATCTTTTATCATCTTCTTTTACTCCATTCTTTACAATACAAAGCTTTGATTGGATTATAAGCACCGTGGGGACTCTTAGGTAGGGAACGACCCAAACACCTGTTTAGCTACACTGCTAATGATTCAATGAAGCTGTTGATTTATAAATTATATCGATATACTGTTGCTGTTTAATTGATTTATTTATATACGTACATACAGCTTAACTTTATTTATGTAATCATGTTATCAATATTTGCATAAATGTTACTTATTATCTATGCTTTTGTACGTATCCATAAGGATAATATGTAGCCTATGTTGTGTGTGTGTGTGTGTGTGTGTGTGTTTTGTTATTGTTAAATGTTGCGTAAAATTTATGATTGTAATCAACATTATTTTTTTTAGTGCGTTTACCTGTGTGTCAAATTTATTTGCCTTTACATGTATCTATAAATTCATGAATTTTTTATTCGCTTATTTATTTACTTATTTATTTATTCATTTTCTACTTGATAAGATGTAAATTATGTGTGGATTTCTGTTCATGTTATCGCTGTATGTTGTGCAAAAATAATGATTGTATTATTATTATTATTATTATTATCAATTTATTTTTTAGTGTGTGTACCTGTGTCAAATTTATTTGCTTTTACATGTATCTATAAATTCACGAATTAATTTATTTATTTACTTATTTATTTATTTATTTATTTTCTACTTGATAAGATGTAAATTATGTGTGGATTTCTGTTCATGTTATCTCTATATGTTGTGCGAAAATAATGATTGTATTATTATTATTATTATTTTCTTTTTTTTAGTCAAATTTATTTGCTTTTACATGTATCTATAAATTCATGAATTAATTAATTTATTTATTTATGTATTTATTTATTTATTTTCTACTTGATAAGATGTAAATAATGTGTTGATTTCTGTTCAAGTTATCGCCACATGTTGTGCGAAAATAATAATAATAATAATTATTATTATTATTATTACTATTATTATTATTATTACATATACATGTGTTTCAAATTTATGTATTTTTACATGTATCTATATATTTATGAAATATTTATTTACTTATTAATTTATTTGACAATGCTATTAACTTAACGCTATTACTATATTTATATGTAAATATATGTATATAAAATATATGAATAAAAAAAAAACACAAAAAAGTAGGCAACTTAGACCTTTTGGTCAATATTGACAAGTATATTTTAGTCAGAAGTTAATAATATTCCATTCTATTCAAAGGTTGTGTTTATTCGAAAGTTATTGAAATACCTGTTTATTTGCCAAAAATGACAATGGCTGTGGCTACTGGTATTAAAGGATATGATGCTGAAACATGGCGGCGATATAAGTCTGAGATGCGGGATTCAATTGAAAAGAATACGCAAGCTGATGTAAGATATGGCAGAAAAGGTGAAATTCTTTAATTTGATTCTTACCAAAAGTGTAAGATATTAAGCTAATTGTTTGTAGAAAATTTACATTTAAATATGTAATTAGTATATAAATAACACAAATATCATGTGTGCCATATGTGCACATTTCGGAAAATCATTTTTCATCAGTGATATAAGAGGCAATTTTGGGATATGTTTCTAGGACTGTATAGGAACTTACCAATAGATTTTAGTTTGACCTAATGTTAGGTGTCTTCCCTGATAAGAAGTATGTAATCGGTCATTTCAGAATGATTTAATATGTATTGTGTTTTTATTATTCAATTTCAAGCTGGTCAAGTGGTATGAAGCACTACTCACCGCTAGGTATGAATGAAACTTGATGACTAAATGATTTAAAGGACCATCGTACTGATCACACTCTCCTTTTCCGCTGAGTTTCGAATTCCTATCCTAAAGAGTTTAGTGCAGTGAATTAGCCAAAGATAATACGTGCATTAGATGTTTCACTAGATACTTCATGCATATAATATAAGCTAGTTATAAATGAAATGTGAGTGGATATATTTCTGATTAAGTTTTGTGGGAGTTATTAACCTGAGAAAATGTTTAAAGTTTCTGTACTTAATATATTGTCTATTGCACTCTGCAAACAATATTGGGCATATCTTCAGGTGAGCGTTTAGGCCCATGGGCCTCTTGTTTCAAAACTGCTCAATTTGTGGAGGTACGTGAACGTGGCTGGACTGTAAGTAAAACAAATACTATACACCAATATAATAATCCTGGCATGTTATTATGTTTGATTGTAGATATAGCGGTGTATTCTACTGATGTTCTTCATACTTACAATAGTTATACGTTCCTACCGCCTTTATCCTACATAAAGATCGGACCAGATGAATCAAGATGTTGTTTAAGTCTCAGTTTGGATTGCATTTTTGAACCATTGTTTTTAACTAATGAACAAAAGGAATTGAAAAAAGAAAATAATGGAATTACCAATGTGAAAACAGATAAAAGCGGACAAGAATATAACATTCCCTGTGTGGAGAAACTGAAGTTATCCAAAGATAAATCTGAAAGTGGAAAGCAAACTGGTCAACTGAATGATGACAGATATTCTGAATCAGAGGACAGGTAGGAAACTAATAATTCGTTTTACGAAATAACATGAAAGAAAGTGTTGCTAAAACTATAGATTTACATTGATGATTTCGGCAAAAACTTTAGCTTTTGCTCCAATATTTGTAATTTAAGAATTCTTATTCGTGGGTTTTGTTTTAAAATACACACACACACACACACACACACACACACACACACACTGAAACTGATTTTATTAATTTTTAAAACTGATTATCTAAACATGATTTTCAAACCCAGATTGTATGTTGGGAAGGTTACTATGTTAGTTTTTTCAAATAAGCATTATTTTGTCACATTAAAATATAGGCAGTTATTTGTGGCTTTAATTGTTGAATTGCATATATTACATAAGTTTCATAAAAATAGGAAGAATATTTAAATAAAATTTTTAAAATATCTTATCATAAGACTTGTGCAAAAGTTTTTTTAATTGAAACAACAGTGATTTGACTCAACAGTGTCATGTGATATGTCTAAATGTTTATACAAGATTTCAAAATCAATAGGGATTTAATTATTTGACTTGTGTTTAAAAAGCTAAAACTATCTAAGAAAAATGTGACAAGAAAGTTTGCAGTAAGTTGGGTATGTTATGTATAATGAATTTTCGTTAGATTTACCTATTTTGATTTAAAAGGTCTTAGTATCTGCTTATCTTGTTTCGCGCGTTTGTTCTTTCGTTGTCATTGCTGTCGCTACTTTGGCATTTTGCATTGATAATTTCTTCAGATGGAAACATCTGTGTTACAATTTATATTGCAGCTTAAAAGAAAAAGGAATAGAGTTTGATTACCCACCAGAGGGCATGACAGTTAAAGAATTTTATGACAGGTTTAAAGATGACTTACCAAAGGTTGTACTGATTACTGAAGGTTATCATGGAGAAACCGGAATAGAATCATTTGGGAGGGGACAGGTAGGGCATTTAATAGGCTTGGCATTTTCAGGTAAAAAGGTGGCTCAGTCATTTTGAAAGAATACATAACAAGTCAATTTCCTTATTCACACTTGGTTTGTACATTATAAACTTATCTTGTGGGCAATGGCAATGTATCAAGGGACCAAGTAAAACCAGACATTTAATTTTGTCGAGAGGACATAAAAACACATATTTTAAAAATCTTATTTTAAAAAAGTAAACATCTAATATTTGAATGAATTGAACTCCTTATAATTTATGTAAATAAGATTCATAACGAAAAATCGTTTTTGGATTCGTTGTATTTATTTTATGGTTATCAATAAGATTACTATAAAATGATGGAGAGAGAAAAAGTTATCAATAATCTAACATTATTATCGTTCCATAAAAATTATGTTCAAAATCCTTTTCGACTCGGTGTAGTAAGCAAGTCTATTGAGTAAGTAAAGTACTCACTTTGGAATAGTCTTTAAACAAGAGACTATGCGTCATCTAGCATTATAGTTTATAAGGTATTCATAATGAAAATCAGTTTTCTTAATTTTATTGTATAAAAGTCTACTTGCAAGACAAAACGATGTAAGCGGAATTCATACGAAATAACAAGCTGTGTGAGACCCAATTTAACTACAATTAAACTGTCGGATAAATACAACATTTACATTATGATAGATTGGCATTGTCTATTGAATGCCAAATACTTCTCCCGCCCTCATATCTTTATTTGTACTTGTGAAACTGACCCTTTGTCCTACAGATAAAATTTTAAGATTTAGTATGTTTTTTTTTTTCACATACACATCATTCATAGATTTGAATGTTATAGGGCAGAGACGATTTTACGGACAAACAAACAGACATACGGACGGACAAACAGGCACAGATGATGATTCCATTGTATTCTCAAAGAGTTTATATGGAAGATAATAACCGCAAACAAACGTAGAAGTCATCACTAGCAACACACTCTGATTGGATTAAAATAAATAAATTAGTCCAATGTCAAATATCATACATCACAAAAACATCAAAATTTGCAATTTATTAGATTCTCATTGATACATTTCAGATTATTAGGATTCATACCATTTTCAAACAACAAAGAGTAAAAGCTGAATTGGTACATGGTCGTGCAAGTTATCCGGAAGACTATCAAATAAGTATTCCTCTAGACTATAAAGCCAAGTTTTATGAAGTCAAACATATTGAATTTCCTAAACGTAAGTTAATAGTTAAATAGTTCAATTAAACCTTTTTCATCAGTTCAAAAACGAAAAAAAATTCAATGTTTTTTCCTCTTCCTAGTTTAATTGTTTCATAAGGTTAGGTTTAGGTTCGTTTATTTGTCAAATTTTATTATTTATCCTTTTAACCTAATTTCTTTTTTGTTGAGGCGGAAGGTATCGTCAATAAATTTGCGATTTCGTAGAATCTATAAATACTCTTCTTGGCGAAAAAAAACTAAAAACAAAAAATATTAATATATAAATAATAAAGTAAATAAAAAACAGATACAAGGTAATTAATAAAAAAGAAAAAAAAACAATGATAGAAAAAAGATTTCCCTCTCTTTAGAAACAGAAAGTTCAACCAGATGTTTGTGTAATTAATGCTGTCGATGAATTTATCCATAGAGTTGGATTAATAATAAATTTATTTGTTAAAGTATATAAGATATTTTATCTTATTTATACACAACTTTAAAATTTATCTTTGAAAATCTTATTAAAAACTGTGACATTCAAATACATCTGAATTAAAAGAGAACGTTCTCTTAATTGTATAGTGTTTTCAATTAATTGATAAAAAAGAATTGTCAAGTTCCTTTGAACAAAGTTTTTATATTTTCTACAGCATAATAATCAATTATTCAGCAAAAACTTCAAATTAATTATATGGTATATCAAAACTTTTAGCCTTGATTGCACGGATATGAAAAAAAATTTGTAAACAGTTTTACTTAAAATCTATAACTCATGATCCATATCTGGATGTATATTGTGCTTTTCCGGGTAACAGGTGGTTGACGCCTGACAGTGGGTATTATGACTCATCTTGATTTGATCTAATTTAAAATACAGGTAAAATAACTGTGGTGGGACTGTTATTATCATTATAAAATAATTTTCAGACAAAATGCCATTAATTTGACCGGGGACTAAACAACCATTTATTAGTTGAATAATTGCAGTATGGTCTTAACTAAAACGGATTTAAAATTTTTTTAAAATAATAATGATAATAATAATAATAATTATATCCTAGATAATAATAATATGAAAACACTGATCAGTTTTCCAAATATAATTTTAACTTAAATTTACGACAAAAAACACTAATGAATATCGTAGAGACTTGAACAGTTTAAAACCTGTAAATAAATCTTGTATATTGTATATATCTTGTTTATTGAATACCATTAGGTAATAGTGATGGAATCTGTCAAATAAACAGTATATCTACTGAGTTTGATTATTGCAAATTACTACACTACTGATATTTGGTCTTTAGGTTTAAATTTAAGTAAAAGTAATTGAACGAAATCAAATTTGGGTGTGAAAGATTGTTTCATTGCGAAAGTTTGTTGCATCGATCAAAGAAAGTGCTGATTTCATTTAATTATTTTTTTTTACAAATAGGCCAAACCTTCATTATAATTATTCATTCCGGCCTCACTCCCTTGATGTTTTTATGATTGCAATTTGGACATGGATTTGTATAATTTTGGTTTTATTTTTATTTTGCATTTGGGAATGAATGATATGTTTATGTTTAATTTGAATAAACATCAAGTGTCAATTTACCGTCTTGTATTTTAAAAACAATTTATTGTTCGTATATAATGGAGGTGGTTGGTAGATACCTAGTATATGAGATTAGTTGTTTATCCTTTCAAAACCTTACTTCGCCGGTAGTCACTCACGTGTTTAAATTAATTATCAGTTTTTATAGGTTTCACTTTGCTTGGATTGATGTTGTAAATATTAAAAAGATTATTTGGTCAAAACGATTAAGTGATTATTGCAAATAAATACAAGCAACTAAAAAAAGGGTCTGAAAAATAGCTGATGTTTTTAACTAAATATATTGCCTTTCCCTTGATTTATTGCAGAAATCCTTTTATGTCAAGGAAAATAAAATCTTCAATTTAATTATAATCAATGCAATGTTTAAATGAAAATGCTTTTTTAATAACAGAATTGGTTATATAAAGATTTTTAATCTTTGTTTTTCTCTGTTTTCTTTTCTTAAGCGAAGGAAAAATCGTTATCAGAAATACTTAAAAAGCATAAGATAACACATCACCCTGAAGTAAAGTTTGCCAAACTAGAGGAAGGTTTGATCCTGCATTTAGATTCAAAAATACGAAAATCCTCCACAAATATTCACCTGAGACTTTTAGACGAGTATGACGACATTTATTTATTAGGGAATCCAATTTCTGAAGGTAAGTATCATCTAAATTCCATTTTATGAAACATTTTAAGAAATAACATTCTTGTTAAGTGTATTTAATCGATGAATGAAAGTCAGGAAAAGAAATCGAAACGAACTTCGAAACTTTATGTTAAATTAGCTGTTTCTGATCCCTAATGAATCTAACGGTAAAAGTTTTACAATAAAAACTAATCCATAGTAGAGTTCGTTTTATTGGCAACTGTTTAATAGGTAACACAGCTAATTTTGATGTCCCAGATTTTTTCATTGCTGTCCAGTATGGTCATTATTTGTCAAATGACCGGAAGTCGATTTGAGACAAAAGAAAAGGCGGCAAACCAGTAAATAATAAAAATGAGACCAAAAGAATGTAAAGTTGTGTTGTATAAGTAATGCAAACTTGTTTAGCTGAAAGCGCAATTCACAGACGACTAAATTAAAAACCACTATACTCATATACACCCTGTCATATGAACAATGCCGATTGAATACAATAGAATATTAGTTCTTTTGATATATACATTTTTAGAAAACGTTATGAGCATGACAAAATAAGAATTATCATTTAACTACTCCTTTTCATGATTCTAACAAACATATAGTTTTGATTAAACAGTTTTTCCTGAAAGGATTGCAAAGTCGGCTTCGTCAAGAATGCTAACCAATCAAAAACATTATAATATATTATTTAAATTCACATTATTTTTGTTTCAATAAAGTATTTAACGTCGACTATACTTTGCAACTTCATAAAGACAATGCTCCACGTGCGAACAATGACGTCATAGACTTTAAACCGCGAATTGTGAGAAAGCGGGGTCAGATGTCAAATGCTAGTTACATGTGGGCTGGGTCAGATTTCAAATGTTCTTTTTTGAATGACAGGGGGCGACCCATTTTTCTGAGAAGGTGCACCAGCAGTGCATTTCCAAACCGTTTTCAAATGAAAAATGTGAGTCGAATATAATTTTTTTAAAATATAAGAAATAAAGTAATTTTCCAATGTTTTTATGAACTTTTATGCAAAAATTTGAGACAGCTCTTTATACTTTGCCAGTTCATAAAGACCTTGGAAAATTACTTTATTTCTTAAGTAGATTGTTGTTATTGACGTCATAGTTAAACGTTACGTAATCGGAGGTAATGACCCATGCTGTTTTGAAGTGCGATTAAATGCTTGCCAGCGAAAAAAAATGAGTTCATGTGAAGGTCGAATCTAATTGATAATATTAAAAAATCATATACTTTTCAATGTTGCATTTTCGTTGATGTAAACTGACAAGAAAGATTAACTCGGCGCAAGTTTTACGATCATTCACTAAATGGAGTGTTAACTGAACTTGAATATTCTCATTCTCTCAAATCAATGCTTTACACATTTAAAGTTTTAGGAGACAATGTTTTGTTTTGTTCAACAAACATACATTACGTAATTCAATTATAACATTAGGCATGAAATTTAACACCGTGATGTCTTTCCTCATTGGAACAGTTTACAGTGTACACGCAGTTCAGCGAATGATTGTGAAACTGCGACCATGTCACGTATACCAGCATAATTTAAGTACACACATTCCTTTTTAATGAACAACATGCACCTTGTTAAAAATTATAATAAGAAGATCTGCTTCTAAGGTTAAAATAATTACAGACACTGAACAATAATTATTATTACCACATTACAAACCCTAAACCCCATTATTTTGCAACCTATGATAGATGAAAATAAGTCTTTAGGCGTATTGACCATGTCTGCTGATTATTTACAGTTTTAAAAGAGCTTCAAATAAGTATAGTCCTGACATTATTTTATGCACAATTGTAATAACTTTGCACACGTAGTGGAAAATGAACCTGATAGATTTTAACAAAGTGTTTTTGGGATTAATAATGCAACTTAATTTTCATTGTTAGGTTGTTTATATGCTCGAGTGATGTCAGTGCCAATATTTTTACAAAATTTAAAGTTGTCTGTTATATCCGGGATAAAAGGTTGTTCAGAAGAATCCTGGAAAAAATACCAGGAGGAAATGACAGAGACGGTAAATCAAAATGTCACTTTTGATGGCAACTATGGGAATGAAAGTATGTTTATACAAATTATTTTTATAAGTATATATGTTTTAATTTAATTTGTCGAGTTACACACCTTAGAAAACAAAATCATCTGAATAATTTCTTCTCTGATTTATAAATATCCTTTTATATATATAAAAAACTTATTGTTGACATCATTGAATTCCATTGTATTTTCTAAGAATAACAAATTAATAGCTTTTTTACTGGTTCAATTTTTTCAACATTCAGGATCCACTTTTCAGACAAACTAGAAATATGTTGCAATTGATTTTTTTAAAATATCTTTAGCTCTTATATATGCTGTCAAGTGAAATTTCTATTTTTACGGTAATGGACTCTTGTGTAGTTAGTTGAACATTTCAAATTAAGATGTTCAGATCTTTCAATACATTGATTTGATTGAACGGAAAGACACGCAGTATAAAAACATTGTTTTATAACAGATAATATTCAAAAAGGAAGTTGTATCTCATTGATTATCTAAACCAAAGGCAAAAATTGTAGCTCATACCATGTACATTTATTATACTAAAATCTATATGTTTTAGATATAGCTGTTTATTCGAAAGAGAAAAGCACAACAGCTTCATATTTAACATATCTTTCACCACCGGGTATTCACAGCGATAGCAGCAAGACAAACGGAAACGGTAAAAGTAAAATATTGCAAAAGGAGTTTGAACCCCAGTGTGATGACATTTGTTTATACAAACCACATGCTCTTTTGAACCGTCTTAATTTGTCAACTGACAAAACTGAAAGTTTGGAGGGCCATCAAAGTGAAGAAAACATTACTAAGGACAGCAGTGAAGCAGTGCAAATGATTTCTAGAAATAAATCGGACAGTTCCATGCCGAATAAAGTTGGTAAAAAACAAGAATCAAACAGGTAGAACGTTCCTTTTGAAACCTGGATACAGTCAGGTCCCAGTTTCAAATTAATTTTTGTCTAAGATTTTTCTTAACTTAATTTAGCAATTTGACGAACAAAACTGAATGACTTAATATGCACTTTAAAAAAGAAGAGTTCTCAAAATTGAGTTTATTGGAACGTGTCAAAGAAAAATCAATCAAAATCTTATCAGCTTTAGTCATGACAAAATCCTTAACAATATAACTTTTTTATAACAGATCATTGTGTATTTTTAAGATATAAAATACTGTAGTTGTGAGGATGTTAGCAATTTGACGCTGTAACCTCTCAGAAAACTACCATCAATAAACTCGGTTTTATTTTAAACTAACTTAGTTTGTTAAATACGGAATGGTGTTTTAGCTGTAATAATTTTTATGATAATAGACTAATTACGAAATTGTAAAATAACAGAATAATATTTTACAAATTAAACCGTTTGACAATATTGCAAATGATTTATATACATTTTAGAGAAGAAAAATTTGGGATAAAGTTTACACATGAAGAAAAAGAGTATTCGGTTCAAGAGTTTTACGAAGCTCATAATATTCAGTTACCACTATTTGTTGTTGTTGCCCAAGGTCATTATGGCGATATTGGCATGGAAACGTTGGATATGGGACAAGTAAGTATTCATGTTATTGTTCCTTGTTGAAGTTATTACATATCAAAACATTTATCTAGCAAATCAAGTTTTTAATAATTGTTTATTCTGAAAACGTACCGTCTTTATTATTTTGAGATGATAATCTATATATGAAGTAAAATTATAAATGTATGTTATGTAATAGTATGATTAAAGATAATAGGATAGAAACGAAAAAAAGGCATCTAAAGAATTCAATTTCTGATTTAAGAATTAAAAACAAATTGGGCGGTGGGTTATGATGCTTCGTTTTCGTTTATTTTACGACAAAGTACATATATCGGTGATACTTTCAGTTTTATTGTTCGAAAAACTCGAAGACCACCACCCAGCTATTTCAAGCATTCTAACATACATTGTAATGTATTAGTACTTGTAACATATCCGTTTTGGAATGTTTCAATAAGTGTTTACGAACACCACAACCGAGGGACATTTTAGAATGTTCGATCACTTTGACCTCTGAAGAACGTATAGGAACACCAGTCAAATGTCACTAAAAACAAAAAAAAAACAAAAAAAAAAAAAAAAAAAAACAACAAATGAAGTACATGTAAATTATACATATTCCTTTTTATAGGTAATTCGAGTTCATGGGTTTAAAACACAAAAGCGTAGGATCACAAAATTTAAGGACGGTCATAAATTGCTCACCGGAAAGTTAGCTTCCATTCCATTGGATTATCCACTGGAATTCAAAACAGTTGAAAATGACAAAGTGCAATGTAAGTGTTCGACTTCCTGTCTTTAACATTTTGGTAAATATAAATAGTTAGAACTAAAAAAAATCTTCCGAAAAATAGGTTATCATTTCTATTTTTTTATACAAGTAGTTATTATTACGATACTTAACTTCTATGGAAGAAGAAAAAAGTAGAAATAATCAATAGAATAACTAGTATATATTTTTCATAGCTTTAAAGAAATTGCTTTTTTTATTGAACCAGTAAGAATGAAGAAAAAACATCCAAATACCGTTCTACTCATTTTACAACTAATATTTTCAATACAGATATTAAAATAAGACTATTTTTCTACACATTAAATTAAAAATAAGCATTTTCTTATGATTTGTTTTTTAAGCCGACAGAATGTGTCTTCAGAAAATTCTTGATTTTAATCAGCTTCCAGTTGATATAAAACTAGATCCTATCGAAACAGATAGATGTGTGATTGGTCAGAGAATATTCAGATGTAGTGATGTACCTGTTATGAGTGTGATGAATCAGATTGAAGTAATGTATTTAATAGGAAATCCAATATCAGACGGCAAGTATTCAATCGACGTTATTATTATTATTACTTTATTATTATTATTATTATTATTATATCGTTACTTGACTGCATGTAGGAATACGTATGAGGTAAAACCTGAAGACAAAAAGACATAGACATGTATAGACATTTTTTGCAAATGTCCCATGCAATGCTCCCATAATGTTAGTTTTGTCTTCTTCTATGTTTTCCTACCCTGCAAATGCCAGGGACATCAGTATGCTTGAAATCTAAATTCTCAATGCGTTGTAGACAACATTTAGGATGACTAGATAAACAACTTTAACCAAGTAGTAGTTGGTTGACATATTTTAGTTGGTAGTTGTGGATCTCATCCAGCATCCATTATTCCGAAGTTTGACTGACTCTCCAAAACTATTAGTTATTTTGTTCAATTTATAGATAGTTCATATTCAAAATAAATATTGATCCTGTTCAGCTAACTTTGTCATGTATAATGAATGTAAGCGCACTTTTTTTTATCAATTTGCATTGTCGTCTATTAAGTATACAGTCGTTATTAGTGAATGCAGATGACAAGGACTGGTATGTTTGTGTTTTATTTAACTTAATCACCTAGTTACTATGCTATATCTAATATATAACACAAATACCAGTTGAATTTTGATGTGCCAGATGTGCACATTTCGGAAATTCATTCCTCATCAGTGACACTAAGATCGAAAAGTTTGTTAGGAAAAAAAACAGAAGCCAAACAGTTGAAAATAATGAATCTAAAGTTTCAAAATTATATAAATCCAAATCAAGCTAAGGAATGCTTTGCATGAGGGAACAAACCTTAGTTTCAAATAAATTTCAAATTTTAGACGGCTGAAAATTTTGCTAAATGGTACATTTTCTGACAGCACAAAGTACTGCCTACTGAGTTATGATATCCTCGGGAAGAACACAAGTCAACTTGTCGTTTACAAGAAAATATACCAGTGTGTATATCAATCTCCAACAACACCCGGGAATGATAAGTTTTTGCATTTAGCATTATCCATTGCGTAGGA
Organism: Tegillarca granosa; assembly: GCA_029721355.1. Lineage (NCBI taxonomy): Eukaryota > Metazoa > Mollusca > Bivalvia > Arcoida > Arcidae > Tegillarca > Tegillarca granosa. The sequence continues at coordinate 42,551 of JARBDR010000102.1, forward strand.
AAACACAAACAAACAAACGATAAACGGACAATAAACAAATTGTGTTACTTGTTCTTCGTTTTGTTCTTGAAGAGGGTCCTTAATTGTATCGCTTATATTCAATTATTGGTTTGTAAATACTTATTGCTCTTTTGGCGTCCTAACTTAGACGCTAGATGATAAATGTTAATTTTTCAGGTTGTCTGTATTCAAGGATAGTGGAAATTCCTGTAAAACTACCGGATGTAAAGCTTTCTATTGTAACAGGGGCAGTCAATGCGCCAGAAAATGCATGGCTTTCATATATTCAAGGAATGTCTAAAACAGTGCAAGAAAAAATAAAATTTGATGAAGAATATGGACATAGAGGTAATTTTAAACCGTAAATGCCACAAGGTATATCTCAAAAATTTCAACTTGATCAATTAGATGTATATGTCAATTTTTTTTCCCTAACGAGACTGCTCAATATCAAATGGCAGTTTTGCAAATATCACAATTATTAAAAATAAGTCATTGTTATTTGCCCTTGCGCAAAAAATTATGTCTAACTAGCATAAAATCACAATTCTGTATGCTATGCTGTAACAGATAAAATAAAATAAAATTATTAACACAACGCAAGAAATAAAAAAGGGTAAGAACGAACTAAAAACAATTACAAAGTGAAAGTCAACTTCTTATTTGAAGGATAGAACAGGAAGAGCATAACCCCAAAATAAAAGAAAAAACGGATTATGATAAAGATAAGACCTAATATAATACTTCACACTTCTTCGCAACGGTGTTTGTTTCTCGTTTCAATTGTGTTTTTCGATAGATAAGTTCAAACACATATGTACTAGCAGATCAAATTATTTTGCCACATATTTCAATTTTTTAACTTGCACATTCTTGAAACACTGCATATTATATAAATAATGTAAATAAGGAGATCCTTTTTAACACAGGCTTATTGCTGTCAAAAAAGTTTTAAATTTAATAATTTTTTTATTTGTATTATAATTTATCAGACATCGTGTCTTTATATCTCCCACTGTTTTTATCTGCATGTCCTTTTATATTTGTCTTTCTACTTGGTTGTTTAATTAATCCTGTACTTATTTTCAGCTTCAAATAATGTTATTTCATTCTGATTTTGTTGTCGACAAGATTAAAAAGAAAAAAGGAATGATAATTTTTCATATATTTTGTTTTTATGTCTGCGTAGCTCAGAACCCCGTTGATAGTTAATAATTTAACTACAATTTAACACCAAATGACAACAGTGCTGGGAGAGTCTAGCGTGTAAGTTTTGTTCATTTTAGCCATAAAAAAGCCGCCATTATTCCTGGCAAGATGAACAATCATAGTAGGACATAGATTGTTTTAAAATCATCAATTTCTGCTAACGTCAATTTTCAGAAACCATGTTTATTCCATTATCAATCAACCTTTGATGTGATTAAATGTTTATTTTTCAGATATCACATTTTACTCACCTGACGAAGACAAAACAGAAAACAACAAAACTCTTGAATCAAACATTAACCTCGAAGATGAAGATATATCTGTGGAAACTGAAACATCAGTTGAAGCACAATGGGAGTCACATGACTTACTTGTAGAAGTCCTGGCAGCCGCATGTGGAAGACGGCCTGAATCCGTCTGTTTGTACGAACCCCACTTATTAACTTTAGATTCTCGAAAATCGATAAGTCAAGAAACATCGACTGATGATTGAGGCACAGTTACGTGCATTCCAAAAGCTCTGAAGCGTTATTAGACAACTTTGGATTGTTGACTCAAAGATTAAAGCACTGTTTATGATTCACAAAGCTGAATAAATTTATTTACATAAATTTGTCATTGTGGATATCAATATTTAAAATGATCGTTTCTTTAAAGATTTGATGAACTACCGAATCAAAAAGGAATGTTCAATGCAAAATGAATGAAACACTTACGTGCATTACGATCACAAAAGTAAAACTTTTAATTTTATATATATATATACAGAGGATGATATTTATAAACGTCTTTAATCGTGTGTGTGTGTGTGTGTGTGTGTGTGTGTTGTTTTGTCCAGTGAAGTGTCAAAAATTGGAGGAGTAAGGCCAAGGCAGTTTTTGACAACATTGTTGTATTTGATAGTGTATTCTTTTAACCTGTACATTGTAAAAATTAAAACTAAATTTATTTGTAGTAAACTTTTGGTGCCTTTTATCCTCTAGCCATGATTAATGTTTTCGTTAAATGTTATTTGAACAGACTGTTTTTTGAAGAATAGGTACATTGTTTTATTATAAACAGTTTATTGTCTGCAAGTTTCATTTTGTGATAAAACTGGCAATATATGTTTTGTTTCAGTTAGACGTGAGAGGGAGTCGTATATACGTGTGTGTGTGTGTGTGTGTGTGTGTGTGTGTGTGTGTGTGTGTGTGTGTTCAACTCTTATACCTACATGATTGCAGCCTGAGATTCTTTTTATTTTATATAAATAAACATACAGAAGTTGTTGTAATTAGTTTTAGCATTTTAATTTCCCAATGGTAATGCTACCGCCTGGGGAGCGAAAAGTACAAACCAATGTCTGTTTTATATACATATATTAGACATTAATAGCGAGATACTGCCTTGTCATGTTTGGGAATAAGGAGACATTTGCTTGTCTGGACATACAGATAAGTTACATTAGCGCCTTTAAAAGTCACCTTCAATAAACGCTAGTACAAGGTAACCATAAAACACACCGGTATCATAATAAAACTTGTTCTTAGTTAAACCCTTAGGGATTTATTAACTTGTTCGTTGTAAATAGCTGAAAAATACTGATGCGACGTTAATCAACATTTCTAAAACCAAAACAATCTCTGAACTAGCCTCACTATATCAACAGCGAGATCATGGGTTTCTGCAGGTGCTACACTTTTAGCTGCAGTATGCCTAGGGCGACAATAATCTAACACATTCAGTCTGTGGAACATTAATGTGAAATATGGAACTACTTTAAGCTAACTTTCAACTCGGCCGATAGTGATTACTTTATAGAGATTGCATGAAATTTACATAATTAGTTAAAAGGTAGAGTAGATGAATAGAAACTTATCTAGTGCTATAACCTCACGGCTATGTTTGTTTGTCTTTTTTTTCTTTCCAACTCTCAACGAATACCTAATGTATAACACGCGTAATCAACGTACATACATTTTGCCATGATTAGTGTGTTGAAATTTAATTTGGTGAGTAAACGATTTTAAAGGATTACTTGCGCATGTAAAATTTTATATTAAAACTGAATAAAAAACTTTAAAAACTATAATAATTTACCAAGAATCCAGATTGACGTCGATGTTTTATCGTCTTTAATTTCTGCAAATTTAATTATTTTAGGAATTGTGATAAAAAGCAAACTAAAAAATCGTTACACTTTCTTACTGAAAATATTTCACAAAAATACATGGTTTTGCTTTTTTTTGCTCTGCCAAAATTTCGGAAAGTCATTCCTCATCAGTGACTCTAAGGACCGAAAAAAATGATTGACACAAACATAATCCAAAAATTTGAAAATTTATGAATCCAAAGTTCCAAAATTATATGAATCAAAATCTAAATCCGCATGAGGGAACAAACATGGTACATTTTGAGACAGCACAAAGTATTGTCTACTGAGTAATGGATACCATCGAAAAGTTTTACTTTTGCAGCAGCGATACCCGCTCAAGGTTAGTATTTTTTAAAACAAAATCTCCCGTTTAATTTTGCTGTGCCATATAAGCACTTTTCGGAAATGCGGAAAAAGCATTCCTTCATTCCTGATCAGTGACTCTAGAGGCCGAAAAATTATATATATATATATATATATATATATATATATATATATATATATATATATATATATATATATATATATATATATATATATATATATATATTTAAGATAATCGAAACATTTGAAAATTAATAAATTCTAGATTCAAAAATTTTATAACCCAAATCCAGCTAAAGTATTGTTTAAAGTAAAAAATGTGGTATGCTTAATTCTTTTTCTTGTTTTTAGTTGCAAAATCTGTTGGGTTGTTGGGGGTTTCATTTTAATTATATGACACCATTTTAATCATTTAGTTATGAATTTTACTACCGCAGAAAGTTTAATAAACAATGTTCCAGTAACATTCTATGCTGGCCTCTCAGGAGGGGGTGGGGGTCGTCTTCACGATTTTGCCTGCCGCGTTTTAATTCCACCATCCACCTTTTTACAGAAACATATGAAGGGACATCTTTTCGTAATTTTGCTACTCTATTAGTATGGATATATATGTGCAAAGAATCTTACGCAAACTCTTAGTTCACTGATCTTTTAACGATTGTGTCCATTTTGCAACACTCACTGGCCTTGTTAAGCACTTACTTCGTCGATATAAACTACTAGTAACTAAATGACACCAATTGTCGCGTACATGGCTTGAAATTATACAGATAGTGTATGACTAAAAAGGATATCAATACAAGAATTCAAGGATATCAGTTAACACTCGTAAACCCTTTGCATAATAAGTCAAAAAAAAAAAAAAAAAAAAAAAAAAAAAAAAAAAAAAAAAAAAAAAAGATAATAGAATCAAATAACATTTTTTTCTTAAAGTTTTATTCTTACACTACTTATAATAAATTAATAATAATCGTTTAGAACAAAATAATAATAAAAACCGAAATCTGGTTTGAGGGAATAGATATGACATATATCTAGCGGGTAAAAATGAACAGGGTTTTCACTTGTTCATTAGAAAAAATATTCAAAGATCTCGAATGATATTTCGAGATTTGTTCAAGTTTGTTCATTCATATCTCACTTAATTGTTCTACATTTAACAGCTAATAAACATTTACAGCATATTGACATGAAAAACTTGCGAAAATTTTTATTGTAGAAGCCATAAATAATTGGATTTACACAACAACTTAACAACCAAGACCGAATAAATATTTGATAAACTACAAGTTGTGATACAATCAGGCGACTATAGTAATCTGAAATCAATTGCAAAGCCATCAAAACTGTAAAGGGGAGATAACTTACTATAAATGCAACTGTAACTGACAGTGATATCAATGTAAACATTCGTATATGGGCGTCATTATTAAGCTTCGACAATTTCTTTTTAATACGATGACCGTTTAATTGGTCGTTTTTCATTTGTGATTTTTTTTCGTATGATTTATTTCTGATTTCGGATAACTCGTATGTATTTATTTCTGGGCAGGATATATGGTAGAGACTTGAACCATTGGCGATCGAATTTTCTCTAAACCTTTTCATAGTTATCATTTCTTTTATAACACGAGAATATAAAACCAATATTGCAATGAAAATAGTAGTAAAACATACAAACAAAACAATTTGATAAATTAATGTATATTTTTTGTAGTTATGTTGGATTTTACAATCACGACTAATTATCTCCCCTTCATTTCCTGTTTTATCATATAAAGTTAAATTTTCATCGTTTACGTCATAAAATACAAGACTTGGTGATGCAATTATCGGACCGACCAAGAAGATTGACACGATTACTACTTTTGATGAAGTTAAGGTAATTTGTTTCTGGAATGGAGTACAGAGTTTTTTGTACCTTTCAACGGAAATGCATAGGAGAAATAGATTCGATGCCACTGTAGCTGTAAAATTGACAAAACGGAGAATTTTACATGCAATAACACTTGGAAAGGTGTAAAAATCTAGAATGTCGACCATTTCCAGTGGCATTGACAAGCAACAAACTATGATGTCACATATTGCCATGGCAACAGTGAACATAAAACATGGATTTGGTTTTAGTTTAAATCCATAGTATATAATAACTAAAATGTTTCCAAATATACCCAACATCATATAAATAACAACAACTATCGCAACTGGTATAAGTTTCAAAGTCATATCAGTCTGTATTTCAATTATAATTGAACTGTTAAAATACATTTTCTTATATCCTGTGTTTCTTTCTTTTTTGCTTTCTTTTTTGTTTTGTTTGTTTGTTTTTATTATTATTATTATTATTTTATTTGTATTGTTGTTAGATTGGTCGAAACGTGTGTATCTGTAAATCTATCATTTCACTGAATTTATTTTTGATTGCTTTCATTTAACTCAATGTATATAGAAAGTTGCTTCGTTTTGCATATCTGAAGTTTGTTGATATTTTCAAATTCTTTTAATCCTTTAACACTGTTGTATGATTGTTTTTCAAGGAGACCAGCAGCTTCAACCAACTAATTTTTCTCCTGTAATTAAAAACATAATATAGAATTTTAGTCGAAGACTTTTTTGTATAATAAAAACATATCCAGTCACGTGAATAAAAAAAGGGGTAAATACTTTTTGGACACGAGAGAAGTATCAGTATTTATGCCATATTCAAGAATAATTTTCTAATACTTTCCGTGTTTATTTAGGTGAATAATTAAAAGACGTTGAAAATATTTCGTAAAACAAGAAAAAAAACTAAAGACATTGCTGATCTCTTTACTTTGATCTAAAGAGTTTTAAACGAAGACGATAAATCGCGCAGTGATAGACAGACGAGCTCTTTATAGACTTCTTGGACACCATTTTCTCTAGTTTTAATACTTAATTTATGGCCTTATACAACAGTATGTTTGCAAAGAGTTCAATTAACGTAAGTGGTCAAACTAATATTTTATAATAGGAAATAAAACAGTCTTTCTACCTACATTTTGAACAACTAATTATCTTACATAAAATATTTAAAGCTAATGCGCCATTACTTTGTCATTGTAGTTATTCTGATAAAAAAAAAATTAGTAAAAATATTAGGTATTGTCGTTTTTTCAAAAAATCAAATTATTTTCGAAACATAAGGTAATGTAAAGTGTATTTTAAAAAAAGTAAAATAAAAAAGTCTACTCAATTTATTTTCCTTTTTTTTGTGAACCTGATTGATCTAAAGGTTTCTGGGGGTTGTTTGCGTTTAGGAGCAGTTGGCATTGTTAAATGCATATTTCACGAAAAATGGCTCATCTTTCAACTGATTATTAACAAAAATAAATAAGAAATAAGAATATAAAAAATAATAAAAACTCGATAAATTTTCTTTAGAGTTTTTGTTTTGAATTGGACATGTTTCGCCTTAATTTATTTCAGGTATAATCGAAAGTGCAATAATGACTTAATATAAGTTAATAAAATAAATCTTTACCAAATGAATTTCATTGTAATTTACTGCAATACAATGACTCGTTTATTTAAGTACACAGATAACTTTTAAATCTGACTTCTCACGAAATCAAATATTGCAAAAAAATCCCGAATTTGTTTATTGGATATAAAACAAATTTAACATTGTTTATTATCAGAAGAATATGTTAATATTACCTTCATTTCTTCATAGGTTGTCCTTTATGATTTGTGTTTATTCTGACCGACCAAATATTTCCTTTTCAATAATGACGTTTTGATGATTGAAGCAGATTTTCGTGTCTTTATCTAAATGCAATCAAGTGTCAGTGGATCAAATGAAAGCAGTAATTTTATTGGTTCCGAGCTTCGTTTGTCGGTACTAATGTTAATTCTATGGCATTCTTATTGCTGTCGGTAATAATATTTTATAATATTTTCCATATAAAACTGGCTTTAAAATTAAGTTGATGTCCAACTGTTTTTTTATGTTGTTTTTTCAAATCTACTGCTTTTAAAAAAGAGGATTTGCCCGATGAAACGGATAAATGGAAAATCAGGTATAAAATGAAAACTCTACAAACGGATTTAAACAATTAATATCACTTCCCTCCGAATTCCATTTAATACTTTTTGTACGTGCAGACATACATTTTGGCTTTTTCTTCATAAAATAATTTTTTATTATTTTTATATGTCATTTTTCATCTGATATGTAACCTTTAAAATATTTCATTTGATCTCTGAAGCAAAAAAACATCACTAATGTTTGTTTTCTAATTAATATTTTAAGTAATTTTGGAACATATCGAACAATAAATGAACTTTACAAAAACATTTAACATCATCACAGTAACATAAAAAATAGTATATTAGAGTTGTATGACAAAAACGTTATATCAAAATTTATTTGTCTTGACTAAACAAATAAAACATTGTTTAAATACAATCTAAAAGAGCATTAAGGGTGTACTTAAGTCTTGATATTGTATTAACTGATAACACTGTAGGTTGTATTTGTTTTTTTTTATCTCTGCGTTTATACGTTTCTAAAGATAAAGTAGACATTAACAAAAACGGCGTTGAACGTTTAAAAATTAAAAAATAGACGTTATTTGCTACCATATATATATATATATATATATATATATATATATATATATATATATATATATATATATAGTGTGTGTGTGTGTGTGTGTGTGCGTGTGTGTGTTTTACCGCCCAAACCTAGATAGAGCATGACCCTTTACTGCATTGGGTATAGGGTTCGAGTTGGATTAGAAGACTGGTTCATAAGAATTCTGTTAAAAAATAGAAAATCTTTGTTTCCCTTTTTCAAAATATATAGCGCTTCTATCACAATTTGACGCAAATCCCTTCCCTCGCATATTGAATTTTCACCCTACACATACTTGGTCTTGTTTTTGAACTATACAGAGGAAAACTTGGCCAGAATGTTCACTGACACTAAAATTCTTAATGCCTGGTGGCTCTGTATAGGGTTAAAACAATATATTTAACAAAAACCTGATACTTTCCGGCATAAAGTGTGTTAGGATCAGATTGTTAATGCCTGCATTATGTATATTTATTTATGTTATTCAGGTAAACGTTTTTATCTTGTATCAAATAAGTAGAGTGTGTGGTAGAAATAGTACAAGACAGACACTGCTAATAGATTTATAACACAAATGCCAGTTAAATTTTCATGTTCCAGATAAGCACGTTTCGGAAAATCAATCCTCATCAGTGTCGGAAAAGTTTGATAGATAAACAACATAAGCCAAACAGTTGAAAATAATGAATCTAAAGTTCATACTTTATGAACTCAGTAAATCCAAATCCAGCTAAGGAATGCTTTGTATGAGGGAACAAACCTTAGATTTAAATAAATTTTAAATTTTAGACGGCTGAAAATTTTGCTAAACGGTACATTTTCTGACAGAACAAAGTACTGCCGACTGAGTTATGAATACCCTCGGGGAGTTTTACTCCACCAGCACAGGTTCCATTTCTACATGTATATCATTTTATATTAGAATCTGATTCCTTCTGACTTTATGAAAAAATTCCAGATGATAGTTTGTTAAAGTAAAGTACATGATTGCAGCAGCATATGAAGTCATTTTACGGACAACTTGATCTTAAATGTTGGTTTTTATAGCAAAACCTCAATATCATTTTACCACTAAATGTAATTCCAAAGCGTACCTATTCTTAGCCTCATTGCGCTTATGAGTGACCATTGCATAAGGTACCTTTTAGTTTAAACAATATTTTATTCATAAATATATAATTACAAATTAGTAAATAAACATATATGACTCTTACATAGGATTCGGGAACAAGCCAGATGCTTATATTAACCCATCTCCATATCTGTAATTTACATTTTTGACCGATGTTGTTATATGTAGTTTAAACATGTAAATAAATAATATAAAACAGTGTACCTAAATTTCATAAAATAATAAGTCAGTGTACCACAAAATATTAAATTGTAACTGTTTAGAAACAAGTTATTGTATCAGAAGCGTTTGGTGAGTTCAATATATCTTTGAACAGTTGAAAAAATTTCATTGTTTTGTGCGTCGGAAAGTAAAACTGAGTCACCATATGATAGTAATTCAATACAAATATTATAACTTTGATTAAGTTTTGAGATGGTATTGTTGCGAATAATATCGTATTTTGGACAGGTTAGCAAAAAATGGAATGTTGACTCTACTTCTCCACAAGAGCACTGAGAACTGTGAACCAAATTTTTATCAAAAAAGTGTTTATTTAAAGAACTACATTTCATTCTAAGTCTAGCGTGTTGCATTTGACCTTGACGTGACCCTGAATAATAGAATGAAGGAACTTTAGATGTATTGTCAATAGATCGTTGAAAACCGTAAAGTATGCCAGTTCTTACATCTTGGGGAATTTCGTTCCAGTCTCTAATGGTTTGGGGGAGAAATGAATTATAATGAAAATTTGTTTTACAGCGTACGGTCTGCAAATGATTATGTCTGGTATCATAACGATGAGTAAACTCATTGGGAATTAAATTTGTTAAATAGTCTGGTGTTCGTCCGTGGTACATCTTGTAGAACTGAATAAGTCGATGTTTCTTCCGTCTGTCGAATAGTGTGTCCCATCCAGTCTCTTTGTATAAGCGAGCAAAACTTGTCAGTTTGGCGGCTCCAGTTACTATTCGGGCTGCTTCTTTGTTATTTTTTTCAAGTTGTTCTGCTAAGTTTTCGGTCTTATTGTCCCATACTATATCAGCATATTCTAATAAGGGTCTAATAAAAGTTATATATATCTTTCAAGACAGCGTCGTCCGAGTTTATACTTAAGTTTTCTTAATAGGGCAAGTCTGTTATTAGCTTTTGATAAAAGAGTAAGTATATGGTTTTTCCAGTTCCCATCAGAGGAAAACAGTATGCCCAAATGTTTGTGCGTTTTAACTTCGGTTATTGGAATATAATTCATATAGAGCTGGGGATGAAAGGGCATAGATGTTTTGCGTGATATAATCATTGATTCGGTTTTATTGGGATTAAATGTAACTAGCCACTTTTGAGCCCAGTTTGTACAAGGTGAAGATCATTATTTAATATATCCGCAGCATCGAATGGATCTTCAACTATTATATATAAAGATGTGTCATCAGCAAAAAGTTTTATTTTACTATGTATGGTATTTACTATGTCGTTGATATAAACTATAAAAAGAATAGGACCAAGAATTGAACCTTGGGGAACGCCTGCTCGTAGTACTTCCCAAGTTGAGGCTATATTATTGTTAAGAACGACTCTTTGTTGTCTGCCTTCCAAATAATTTTTAAACCATAGAAGTAATGGACCACCTAATAAACCCCGATGCCAAACTCTGTCAAAAGCTTTACTTATGTCACAAAAGATAACCCTTATTTCTTTGCCGTTATCGAGAGCTCTAGAAATTTCGTTACTGATATCTAAAAGTTGATTTACAGTTGAATCACCTGGTCTGAACCCAGACTGAAGAGGTGTTATAATAGCGTTGTCTAATAAATAGTTATTTATGTATTTATAAACACATCGCTCCATGACCTTACCGAGAACATTTAATAGTGAAATCGGACGATAATTACTAACTTTGCTAGGATCTTCCTTCTTAAATATAGGAGTAACATTTGCTTGCTTCCAAATAGTTGGAAATGTGGAGTTACCTTTTTCCGTTTACTACGTTATTCCGGGAATATTTGACATAAGCGTTATCTATTTCATTCTGCACAAACGTTAAAAGGTATTTATCATGAGGTACGCAGGCGAGATCTATTTGTGTAGATTAAAATGGTAAATGTAATCGGGAGTAAAAGGATCTCAATATAATGTTGAAAGATCGTATAAAGTCAAAAATATCGACCGACAGTCACATGTTGAAAAATAAAACAAAAAAGCTAGTTTAAAAATAAATGTATATATTTTAGCGCATTTTAATACTAATAAACAATGATTTTATAAAATTTCTAAAATACCTGTTAAAAAAACCGTATATAAACGGATTAAGCACACAAGCTAGAAGCCAAGATCGAATAAAAAACTGATATGCTAAAAGTTGACTTCCTATTAAATGCATATACATATCCGACATTGTCTGCCATACCATTAGCACAAGAAAAGGAAGAAAACTCGCAATAAATAAAACTGTTACAGATATAGCAATAGTGGTAAATTTCTTTTTGTGGATCTCATTTTCATGAATTGATGTTTTCGTAGGAGAATTTTTTTTTTTTTCATAGACTGCTGAAGTGTTCATCGCAATTATTGATGCTTGGAAATGATCACTTGCTTTGTCTAAACTATTCAACGACAAGGCTGTTGTGGTTTTCTGAATTTCGTTTTCTTCAACAAAATCTCTTGATCGTGGCTTGTACTTACAATTCTTTGCATCTAAATAAATGTCTTCGGGTGTATGCCAAGTCACTTTAGGCGGCTCTGATTGATTTATTTCAAATTCTGTGGATGATATATTCATTGCACATGTGTTTTTGGTTTTAAGTTCGAATGCATTATTACCGCACTCACTTTTAATTTTAACTTTGGTAGACACTTTGTTTGGTGTTGCAATATGCTTTCTAAATTTTTTCAATTTAATAACCTCTTTCACAACATTGATGTAAATAATGACAAGAGACACTGCGATAAACAAAAATAACAATGCGAGGACGCCATGATAAATCATGACGAATAATCTGAACTCGTCACGTGTTTTACAGTCGTGACCAATTACACTCGAGCTAAGAATCACGTCATCAAATCGTGATATATTCCTGTCAACGATGTCATAAAACACAAAGTTTGGCAACGTAGCTGCTAAACAAATTCCAAATATTGCAGCGATAATAATTTTAGTTGTTCGGATTGACAATTGATGTCCAAATGGTTTACACAACTTTTTATATCTGTCCACAGCAACTGCTAGAAGGAAATTATTTGAAGAACAAGAAGCAAAATAGTTAACAAATCGAAGAATTTTACACCCAATTGCGTTTGGAAATGTGTAAAATTCGAGTACGTCTACAATTTCTAAAGGCATCGATATAAAACATACCATGATATCACAAATTGCCATGGCAACAATAAACATGAACGATGGTTTTGTTTGTTCTTTAATTCCATAATATAATATTACCATAATGTTCCCGAATCCTCCAGTCAAAATAAGTATACCAAGTACAGCTGCAATTGGAGATAGAGATTTCGCTATATCATTCCTGATGAGAAGTAGGGATTGTGTGCTGTTCAACATTTTTGAAACAAGTTTACTATGAATGATCAAAAAAGTATCAAACTTTTAAATTTCTGAAAAATATAAATAAAAGGAAATTTCACTACCTTTTAAATATCATTGAATAAAGACGATATTAAATAGTAATAAAATGTAAACAAGACCAAAATTCAAAAAGATAATATAAACTACAAAGCTTACCTTTTTGGTTTTATTTTAAGTCATCAATAATTTTTTCATGACAATTAGATACACTTACAACAAGCTTCTATACATTTTGTATTTTTGACACAAGAAAATAACCAAGACCACCACAGAAATGGAAAAAGAGATAACAATGTTGATTAAAATATGCACATACCGAAACTCCTTACTTAACATTCGTGGTTTCGGTCACTATGTATAATAAAAATACTTTTTACTTTAAGCCTTGAATTGGATAATGCATTTTGAACAACTTATAAGACATTTGACTTTTGATCTTTTTTTAAATTTTTCTAGCTTTTATTCCGATTTTTTTTTAATCAAAAATAAAATAAATAATTCTTGTACATGTTAGATGTATATGGTGTATATAATAACAATATAATTGTAATTTATTTTTTATCAAATTAACCTTGTCTGATTTAATAAATATTGTCGCACTACCTCCGTTAAATTAGCCATTTTTATACATTCTTAAAAAATCAAAATCAAAATTAATTGTGTAAATATTTTTCATTTTGACGTTCACAATAATGGCTGGATATATGGTCCAGTTTCTGGCAAGAAAATAAATGATTTCAAGATGTCAATGATTTCATAATTCTCATAATATATCCAATCAAAGCTTAAGAATGTTGTCTTGGTTTTCATTCTTTTCATCCCTAATAAAGTACATTTATCTTTTAAAGGCATTTACGACATGTCAAGATAAAAAATCTAACAAGACGAATATTCTACCTACCTGGGTTCTGCAGATTAGACGATACAATAATATCGAACATAAGATTCTGTTTAAATTCTACTTTAAAACATTCAACATTACAAGGTAGTTACTAGTATAATAGTTATGGTAACTACTATAATATACATCAGATCAATAAAAAAAAACCGGATGATGATCCTGATTAAGCTTATCTTAAGCAAACGGAAGTCGTTCTGAATCATAAATTTGTTTTAATCTTCAAAAAACTGGTTTTTGTTATTTTTAGCATTATCTTATTTGAAATACTTAAATTGCATTATCCGAAATAAAAAACTTTGACGATTTAATTTCTACGAAAACACTATTTGTTTTAAGTTGTTTTAATTATGTGTGTATTTTTAACTTTATTTGCTTTTTCTTTACACCATTAGATTCGTTTATTTACTTATAGATAATAGATTGTGTTTGTGTTCATACAATTTTTAACCAATCGACATTCAGATTCCGTTTTTTAAATATCTAAGTTACTCACTAAAAATCACGTCCATAATATTTCATAGTAAAATCATAAAACTGAAGAAAGAAAATAATGAAAAATATCCCTTGAAACATAAAACGCAACTAAGATCGCAAAACAATTCAAGCAAATGATATCATACTAGTACTACCAGGCTAACACGTTAACGATACAAACAACCAACATAATCAAGACAAAGAAAAAAATATATAAGTTAAAAATAAAAAAAAGAAAACACTGTCAAGAACACAGCAAAATACAAGGAACGATAAATCAGACAAATCAACCAAGGACACAATACAAGTCAATGATAAAACAGCCGACATAACCAAGAACACGAAACAATACAAGTCAAAGGTTAAAAACAGTCAACGCAACCAAGAACACGACGAAATACATGTAGATGATAAAATTATCCGACATAAGTCATAAATCAAAGGTTAGACAGTCCACCCACCCAAGAACACGAAACAAGACAAGTCAATGATAAAACAACCAACACAACCAAGAACGCGACGCAATACAAGTCAATGATAAAACAGCCAACGTAACAAAGAACACGACACAATACAAGTCAATGATAAAACAGCCAACGCAACTAAGAACAAGAAACAATACAGTTACGGATAAAATTACTAAACACTATTCAAGTGAATAATTAAAGAAACACTTCAAACCAAAATTACGACACAAAATTATATGAGTTTTAAACTAAAAACGCAATCAAATACATGACATACTACAAGTTTATGTTACAAAGTCAACAGTCAACATAAGCAAGAACAATATATTCTTCAAGTCAAGAAAAGAGAAAGAGAATGTGTTTGCTTGGTATAGAGCAATAAATAATTATTATATAATACATCTTATGGTTTTACGAATGTAAGTATCAGATTTTAAGTTTAGATTTAAATGATAAGAACGACATTATTTTGATCTTAAAATCTCTCAGTGGTTTTTCTCCGGGCTTTCTTGTTTCCTCTACCATTCTTGAACTGACCGTCTTAAAAGATCATAGAAGTAGAAATTTTGACTAGGGCGTAAAACTCTCTCTCTCTCTCTCTCTCTCTCTCTCTCTCTCTCTCTCTCTCTCTCTCTCTCACGTTGTTCGGTGTTATTCATTAATATGTTTTATTTCCTTTCATTAGTATAGAAGTTATTACAGAATATAACTATACACTATTTTATTAACTGTGAAAAGTATCTGGGTACCCACTGACAAAGATAACAAGTATTATAATTTCAATTTTCTTCTAAATTACCTATTTGCTGTTTTAATAACAACAATGGGATGTTACATATGACAGGCACACATGCTCTATATTAGTTGCAGACATTTGTCATGGTAATAAATTGTTCTACAATGGTATTGCATGCTCTTCATTTTGGTATACACCTGCAAATTAAACCTTGCAAATTAAAGAAAAAAGGAGAGAGAGAGAAAGAGACAGAGAGATGGTTTCTAGTTTGATTTTAAACACGAAAATTTTATGTTGACCCTCTAGAAAGTGCGATTTTCCTTTATTTGTCTATTAAGACAAGGTTGCATCCTGACATCCATAGATAGTCTTTTGTCATAATTTTTTTTATTAATGATGTGTTTAAAATGTCATTTTGACAAAAAACGTCCTTTGTGTATAGTTTTTCTAGGTACTAGACCTACATACATTTGTTGTCCATGACCATTAAGTACTTTCAGTACTTTGATTTTCTCATTATTATTTATTGTCTTCCTTAATGCCCGAATGTTTTATTCCTGATTAAAAATATACATCAAATTGTAAAAATCATAAAATTATCTCGAAAAAATTATTAAAACTAATCAAATATTGTTGTGAAGAAAAGTCACATTTATTCATATATTTCATATCAAATTCTAAGATTTTTGAGATCTGGTTATGTTATTACATTAATAGTATAACAAACTAATCCATAGCCCAATGGATAAGGCAATCAAAGGGCCGTCAGTTCCATTCACACACGGGATAAAATACAATAAAAACCATTAAATGTAAAATAAAACATTGACGTTAAAACAAACTGCTGTTTAGCTAGCTTCACCCTCCACGTGCGAAATGAAATTTGGAATGAAAGGGACACGGAACAATGTGGGGGGGGGGGTATTATTATATATATGAAAACTTAAGAACATACCTAATATTATCTATTAATTATCTATTATCATCATAATTATGTTATCATTATTATTATTAATAATTTCATTATTATTATTATTATTATTATTATTATTATTATTATTATTATTATTATTATTATGTGACTACTTTATTTCTCTATATACACACCTTAACAAACTAAGCTTGTCTTATTCAACATTTTAAAATTGAATTGGAATAAAAAGTCCGGTAAAACATGTTTTGGTGTTTGCACGAGTTACCTGCCCATTGTTGTTTTAAATTGTCAAATGAGTAATCCACCTTGTTTCTGTATGATAATTATGTTTTAATACACATTTCATCAAGGGCAAGAGTATTTGGATTTAAGAGAGAGAGAGAGAGAGAGAGAGAGAGAGAGAGAGAGAGAGAGAGGATTTTCACAGGTTTCTGTATTTTGTTCAGGGTCCGGTTTTCACAGTATAAAGACTTTAAATTTTATTACAATAAAAATTATAAATATTACACAATAAAAATAATGTAATTGCAAAAATAATATCACAATATAAAAAGGTTAAATACCGGAGGTAATTCGGTCATTCTAGGACAGTTGCGCAATTATTGTGATGCGGGTTACATCAGTTGTTTTATTTAGTTTCTATAGAAACCCAGTAGCTTTAGATTTCTTTGACTATGAACAAAACAAAATTTTCTACACACAACCCTGTTCAAATGGATAACAATACCGTTCCAAAATTGCTATTTTTCCTAATTTACATGCTGTCCCCATGCCAACTAATATACATACCGAGGAATTAAAATCATTTTCGTGATGCAGTACGAGTTAGTCAGGAAATAAAAATATGGCAATTTCATAAAAATCGGTGATATGGCTCTTCATTATTATTGCCATTTGGTAATAAAAATTAATCATTTTTCACTCTATGTGGTTTTTATCGGAACAATTTGAATATTTTACAACAAATCCTTGCAACAAATTTTCTATATTTTGTATTGAAAAATCCATAAATAATTGGATTAATGCTTCCATTTATCAACCAGGAGCGGACACCAAACTCAAAGGCCGCTAATTCGGATTTGTTAAATGCATGATAAGCTCTTCCATCAGTAGTTTTCATCCATATGGAGAGAATGCAATATGGTAAAAAATTTATTACAAACGCGACAGTGATACAGATTGCCATCATAGTGAATTTAGATCTTTTCATCTTTCCCGCCATTGATTTAAATTCAACGTGTTTATAAAACCGTTTTTCTGATCGCTTGATATGATTTGGATCCACGTGTATTTGGTATATTCGTTCTTCCTCTGTGTCTTTTTCCTTCAAAACAGTCATTTTTATTTCACTTGTCGCAAATTCGGTTTTTATTTTTTTGTTTTCATTTTGCTCATTTGGTTTGGTCTCCATTTGTGTTGTTTTGTGAGTGTTAGTCGTATACCTGTAAACAGATACCAACTTAAATGTCCCAAGATTTTGTTCGTCTTCATGTTGCTTAGTTTTAGGAGAATTGTCGTTCCCGTCTATTTCCTTTTTTGCGATAGCTTTTGAAAAAGTGCTAAGCGTTTCGATCGATTTGTATTTTGTCTTCTGAAAACGTTTTCGGAATTTAATAGAACTGTATATTTTTCTTACCACTAAAATATACAATACAGTAATCGACGTCGCGGTTAAAACGAAAAACAGCAGAAGCACAAAATGATAAATTGCTAGAAGCTTTTTATAAAATCCTGTGCTATATGAAGTACAATCTTGACCGATAATTCCAGTGTTAGTTCCAAACATCGTCACGTTAACGCTAACAACAGAATGGAACACTATACTAGGCCATGATAATATTATACCAAAGGCCATAACACTAATGATAATCAAGCGTGCTGATTTAACATTAATCTGAGTATGTAAAGGACGACATATTCTTTTAAAACGATCGATGGCAATTACGAGCAAAAACAATCCGGAAGTCATCGTAGCAAAGTAATTTACAAATCGTAACAGTTTACAGGCGATATAGCTCGGAAATTTGAAATAATCGACCATATCTATTATTTCTAGAGGGTATGACAAACAACAGGACACTAAATCGAACAGAGCTAATGTTACAATAAACATCTTGGAAGGCGTTTTCTTTTGTTTCCAACCGTAAAATATAATAACAACAATATTGCCAAGTATCCCAATAACGACGCTTCCACAAAAAACGATAACGCCAGGAAGAAGACATGATAATATTTCCTGATTAAGCACTTCCGGATTCATTGTAAGATCCTACAAATTAAACAGATAATTAGTTTTTATTCATTTTTCCTATATATTAATTATTATACTTGTTACTTAAGACATTTTATTAACAGATGCTGCCTTTCCTTGAAATAGAAACTGTTTTCTACGATTAAGTACAATAATGCAGGAAAATACTCAAATTAGTAGAAAAGCTGATTATGGTCAGAATATTTAGGATTTGAATGCAATTATTTGCTGGCTCAATCAAGAAATGAACCTGTTATTAAAACTAGCGTTGTAGTTCATTTCAGATTTGCTGGTTTCTAAATCTGGTTTATTTCTTGATTGAACCAGCAAAATAATTGCAGTCAATTCTTATATTTACAATATTTTTCTTTTCAGGATATAAAATGCCAATTCCTTTTTTTTTTTTTTTTTTTTTTTTTCCTTTTTTTTCCCCGTAAAATGTGAAAGACTATAAAAAGAAGGAAATATAGAAGTCCTTACTCGGTTTTGTGCGATAAAAAAAATAGTTAAAAATATAAAAATAGAGCGGTCAAGAGAAAACAAGTATTTGGTATTCATACGCATGTGAAAAACTAATGTTTTATTTTAAGAAATGCTTTGAATATCAGGTTGCCTTGGAATTTCGACATCGGATGATTTCCATGCATTTATCTGTACTTTATACTTGGTTCGCTTTTATCAAAAAAGAAACTTACAAAACTGACTGATTTGATTCGTTTCTTAATTTAATTTTAAGTAGTTATCTTTTTCATAAATTGACAAGTTTTACGAAAATTATGTTTTAATTAAAATTAAAACAAATTTAGCAACAATCGGTGTAGCCAATAATCATGATCTACGCTTATCATAAATAATGAAAACTATGATCAAAACAATTTGTTTAAGATCAAAGAACGCTGTTCGTATATATATAAGAATAAAAAATAAAAAATTCCCATCTATAACACAGGCACATCGGGGAAGTTTAGTAGACGCAACAGCTGTATTTAAAACCGAGAACGACACATTATTAATCCGCACAATTTTTGATGTGAGGTAACCGTTGAACGGGGAGTTTTGGTTTGAAAAATTATTGAGTTATCAGGTATTTTGATGGTATTTTCTCGATTTGACATTAACATAATGTATTTTTGAGAATATTTGATATAAAATAATGTATATAAAAAATGAATATCAACATAAATGTGTTGTTATTTGTGGACTGTATTTCGGTAGAAAATCACGTGTCCCTGGGTGGCCCCATTTCATTGCATAGAAGTTTTCGGTAAAAGATTGCTGGCTATATGTCGGAAGTGAAATACGGGGGAAACTGTAGCAGAGAGATGATTTTCAATGGCCAAGCATGTGGGTTTCGAATCTGCACCGGGATACTAGTATGTGAGAGTAGACAGGTATCTACCGAGAGATTTTTTCTGGAATGTCGACATTGTTAGGTTGAGATTCATTTTGACATTATGTGCCAAGCTTCATACTCGGTATCGTTCAAATGTAGACAGCAAAGCAGTGAGAAGTATATTTATCTCTACGCCTGCTGCTTTCAAAGTTCAGAAAATGATCGTTTTAAGTTTAGCAAGGAGTTTTGTAGTACTTAAACCATGTATTATAGTTTTGAGGAGTTCTTATTGTATCCCTAGTAAACTGATTAAAAGCATGTAGCTGATGTTTCGATCAACAATCACAGCATGTGAAACGGACAATTTTCACTGGATGTGGCAGACATGCGTGAATCTAATTCCAACTGAAATTTACATCCCGCGAGACACAAAACTTAGAACATTTAGATATTTGTTCAAATGGTAACTTTAAAATAATGCCATTTTAAAAATGCCAATCTAACAATAAGGAATTGAGACTTGCTAAAGAAGCTTTATTTTTGAGAACTTTCAAGCCTAGGTTAAATCAGACATTGCATATTACGTCATAAACAATTAACATGAGGGATAACTATGACGTCATAAACAACCCATAGTTACCAATCATTCTTGAAAAGTCCTTTGAAGGATGAAAACGTTAGAATTAAAACAGTTTACTTTTCTTGGGAATTACTTTAATTTCTGATATATTTTACAATGTGCAAGGAACTTTAACTTACTTTCAAATATATATATATATATATATATATATATATATATATATATATATATATATATATATATATATATATGACTTTTTCAGAGCCATAAGCCAGTCGGCTTAGTTTACAACAAATAGTTCGAAAGCATTTAAATATGAAAATATGATGCTTCACGTTACCAAAAGAGGAAAGATTATCAAAATAACAATGACATTTATTTATTTTTGTTTGTTTGTTTATTAAGCTTAACCTTACCAAACAATAAAAATTGTCAAAAGCAATAATATTTATTTATTTATTTATTTATTTATTTATTCGTTTGTCGTTTTATTGTAAGGCTTAATGTTACCTTACAGTAAAAAATGCCAAAAGCAATGATATTTATTTATTTATTTTTAATTTGTAGATTTGATGTTTGAGTGTTTGTGTTACAGAATAATTAACATACCTTACCTCTTAACCAGCTAAGCGCATCCAAGCTGAAAGCGTCTTTTAATCTACTAGCAAGTATCCTTTATCAGACTGACAAGTCGACTAATATAATATATCTGTTTTATGATAAACTTCATCTCAGGTTTTTGATCGAGGAAATGTTATAAAACATAGATATATGTTTCTTTCTGTAAATCACAGTTTTAGAAGGCAAAAAAATTTATTGACTCAGAAGTGGGTTTGAATCGTCCGTATTGTTAGAAACCAAACAATTCACCCTAAATTTATTGTATTGAATAGGATAATCTTCTCCATTAATCCGTTTCCGATTTTTGTTGATTTAGGTGGGCTTGATAAGCTAAAACATTTTTACATATTTGTATAACATTCGAGTTAACAAAAAAACACTTCATCTTTTACCGTAACGATTTTTTTATCTCCGAAGCCACGACCACATTAAGCATTTTGCCAATACTTTTATTCGGTGAAATCTTAAAGCTTCGTTCAGGATCAAATTGCCAAACCATTTATTTGTCCAGTAAATCCACAAGCTTCGTTCAGTATCAAATTGTCAAACTGTTTGTTAGGTAAAATCAAGCAAACTTTACATGATCTGTTTCACTGTTTGGAAAAATTTGTAAACTTCACCCAAGATTGTTTGTCAATAATACTTTTGTTCGGCAAAATATGTAAACCTTGTCCTGCGGGATCATTTTGTAACCAAGTTGCCCTACAAATTCTAGAAACCTCGTCAAAGCTGATTTTAATCTTGACTTTTATTCGGCACCCTCTGTAGCCTCATGCGGAATTCTTATTTAACCTATCATCATAGTCCTACCTTTTATTACTTTTCAAAATGTAAATCCATAAATTTCTTGCGCAATTACTTTTTCAACACTATTTTTTGGTTGAATTTGTAAGCTCTTCCGTTATTAATTGTAAACACTTTTGTTTGGTAAAATTCCTGTGCCTCTATAATTAATTTGTCAAAAATAAT
Organism: Tegillarca granosa; assembly: GCA_029721355.1. Lineage (NCBI taxonomy): Eukaryota > Metazoa > Mollusca > Bivalvia > Arcoida > Arcidae > Tegillarca > Tegillarca granosa. The sequence goes on from JARBDR010000102.1 coordinate 64,775, forward strand.
TTTGGATTCTATGATTAATTTGTCAACACTTTAGTTCTGTAAAGTCCGTTAGCCTCTTTATGATTAATTTGTCAACACTTTTGTTCGGTAAAGTCCGTAAGCCTCTTTCATGATTAATTTGTCAACACTTTAGTTCTGTAAAGTCCGTTAGCCTCTTTATGATTAATTTGTCAACACTTTTGTGCGGTAAAGTCCGTAAGCCTCTTTCATGATTAATTTGTCAACACTTTTGTTCGGTAAAGTCCGTGAGCTTCCTCCATGATTAATTTGTCAACACTTTTATCGGTAAAGTCCGTGAGCTTCCTCCATGATTAATTTTTCAACACATTTGTTCGGTAAAGTCCGTGAGCTTCCTCCATGATTTATTTGTAAAAACTTTTGTTCGGTAAAGTCCGTAAGTCTCATCCATGATTAATTTGTCAAAACAATAGATTGGTAAATCCCTTGGATCTTATCTTGAACTATTCGCTGAGATAATTTTCTGATAAAGCGATCTCACTCATTGTGGTTTGAGACTCATTTTTCTGGACAGTCTCTTGCTATCGAAAACATTAAGGTTTTTTGTTTGTTTCATAATCCTCAAACCGGATATGGTAAGTTTTTATAGTGATTCAAATCGGACATACCTAAATTTCATAGTCAGTAATAAAATAGACATCTAAAATCAAGCCAGAGGTTGTAAGTCATCTAGTTTTTCAATACATTTTAGTTCCTGATCATGCCTTCAGTTGATTGATTGTTTATTCCGTTTTCTGCTTTGACAATGACCAGTTACATACTTTTAATAATAAATCATTTAATCAGCATTAGTAGAGAGGATAATATTTATATATCAACAGTGTCAGTTAACAAGTTTCTGCAGCGTTTTAAACTACTTTCTTCTAAATCAAAAGTTTGATGACAGGTGTTGGAGTCTGGCCGATCTCGGAAACAATGTGTCTTAATAAAACTCCGTTTGTTCGACATTATTTTATCTTGGTACTGAGAAGGTTTTGAACGTCGTGTATTGAAGCCAGGTATCTGATGATGACAGGGGATTAACAGATTAGGATTATGACACCTGATGTTTACCTGTATAGGTACATTTAATGACTAAATTAAAACTGCGATTGCAGAAGTCCAGATTTTTGCTTTTAAAATCCCGCTCCTTAATGGAATATAAAAGATTTATGTAATTTTGGAAAAAAAATCACATCTATTTTTTCCATCGTCCATTTATTTAATGGTAATTATTTATTTATTTTTATTATTGCTTTTATTTATTTATTTATTTATTTATTATTTATTTATTGTTATTATTATTTAATTTATTTAATGTATTTAATTTGCACTTATATTCCTTATCATTAACGAATGATATATTTTCTTATTATTCTTATATATACAATTAATCTCTCTCAGATGTAAATTGCTGAAAAAAAATCACATATGTATCTTTTCTACCATCCGTTTATTTAATGGTTTTATTTATTTATTTTATTTTATTTTATTTTATTTTATTTTATTTTATTTTATTTTATTTTTATTATTATTTAAATTTATCATTATTATTTTTTAAAGTCCTTACCATTACCGTGGAATGATACATTTTATTATTTTTATATATACCATTAAAAATTTATCTCTCAGATGTTAATTGCTAGACCACTCGTTAGCTAGTGGCCGAGATTCGGCTACTTAGAGGCCAAATAAACTGCCGAGTCGTGGACAGTTCAAAGTGCCGAGGAGCCGAATGAGTTACCGAGACTCGGCTACCGAGTGGCTGAGATGTGGACAGTTCCAGTTGCCGAGGGGCCGAGAGTTGACAACTTTTTGGCCACTAGTTGTCCACAGCTCGGCCCCTCGGCAGCTGAGTCTCGGCTCCTTTTCGTCAGCTGAGTGTTTAACTTTCGACGGGCCTGTACTGTATTTCACTTATATCGAGACGTCAACAGCTATAGTTGAAGTGCCCGAGACTTAGAACTTTGCAGTAGGCTAAGAGCAATGTGCAGGGAGGGTTCTTAAACGTTCCACGCCTGTTATGACACGAGATATCGGTTTTTAAGGTCTAATCCGAAGGATCCCGTGACTTTTCATTTCTAAATGCCGAGTGCTTAGCAAAAGAACAGTTACTACCAATTTTCAATTTTGGTCAGACCCGGCCGGGGTTCCAACCCCCAACCTCCCACATACATGACCAAGACTTGGGGTAATCAGTAATCTTGATTTACTATAATTGATTACTTTAAAAAAAAAAACTTGATAAAATCAGTAATCATACAAGTATGATTACTTGTAATTTAACCGATCTGCAAAAAATGAGTGTAATCATGATTACTTTCTGATTAATATCACTTCCAGTCTGAAGTTTACCAATCCCTTGGCTATGTTAACTGCTCTTAATTAAGCAGTAGTATAATTCAGTAATTGATCTTTATTTACCACCTATATCTGATCACTGGAGCATGAAAACTGATGGAGGGTATTAGTACACTTTGTTTTACAAAGGTGTGAACTTCTACCTTTGAAAAGTATTCACTGTATAAATATTACTTTATAAGTGTCTTAAGAGTGAGGATACTTGCTAAACTGGCCAAAATTTGTTTAGCCATTCAAGCTACCTCAGCCACTTTGGAACGTCTTTTCAGTATTTCAAGGAATGTTTTTAGACCTGAGAAGTGCAGACTTAGTGATAAAACACTTGAAATGCTGATAAACCGAAAATGCTGAGTTACAATGGAAAGACAAAAAATAAAATAAAAGGTTTAGATTTGTAAATAGTAAGAATTAATCATTTGTAGAGCTTGTTCCCACAATGGGGACTTTCTGCAACGAAGCAAATTACTTACAATTAAATTGTTGACACAAGGATATTGCAAGCCTAGGCTAATCAGGGCCCTTAAAAAGGTTTATGGCCGTCATCACAATATTGTTGATAAGTACATGTATGTAGTCACTGTATCCCAACTTATACTGGATATATTTGACTTACCATAGTTCTTTGTTCCTTTCATTCTCAAAATTGACTTGCAAGTGGCGGGTGTAGCTAGCTAGACAGGAGGTGCTTACCCTTCCGGAGCACCCGGCCTCACTTCCTTGATGGAAGTTCAAGTGTTTAACATAGTTTGCCAGTTTGCAAAGTTTTTACTTTGTTTTGGGGATTGTGATATGGACAAGGACTGGTATGTTTGTTTTTGGGATTGTGACATGGACAAGGACTGGCATGTTTGTTTTTGGATTGTGACATGGACAAGGACTGGTATGTTTGTTTTATTGTAATAGCAAAGAAATCGAATGTAATTGATTACTTTTAATTATTATTTTCATCTTCACATCAACCACAATCTTCTTCTTTATCATCATCATCATCATCATCATCATCATCATCATCATCACTACCTCTTAGAGCTAAGAAATATGGACTTTCATTATCACTAAAAACATCATCAGCAGCAGCACCATATATCAATATATAAAATTTTGTAAATATTACTACAAAACAGTATCCGATGGTTTTTGAATACTTCATAATGTCCTTTCCATAATCAACCTACTAAACTTACATGCATCAACATGAACAAACCAAGACGTGTTAAATTTTTTAATTAATAATTTTAGTAATTGTTAAAAGAAACAAATTACAGAAAAAAAATTACAAAAATTACAAATCAAAATATAAATTTTTGTACATGTTGCTGTCAGTATAGGACAATTCTACAGCTGAAATAATTAACCTTTGAACATTTGTCCATTTTATATTTTGTCGAATGGAATACGTATGGGCTTTCTTAAGGTGGTTGTTGCTGTATTCTTGAAATGCAAATTATCCATTTTGTAAGTGGTACATAACCGTACGCAAGACCTTCTCCTCAGCGGCAAAGACTACTTCAGGAACGGGTGGTTGTCAAAAAGATTGTGACGTTATAAATCGAAAACCAGTCAAGTTGTCAAGAAACGCGTCTTGTCCGGTGACGGAAGTTGACATTGATGATTGTAAAATAAAAACCGGAAAGCACAATCTGACAACGCACAAATGAAAAATAAAAACTAATGGTAGCTATTTATGGTATTAACTATGATGTGTTGATTTTCCTGATGCAGAGTATGACATCCATGTTTGATCATTTACTCCGTATTTCAGAGCTGGGGATTTTCTACAACAAAAACAACAAAATACGGCTTTTACAGAATCATGAACAAAAAGTCTAAATTTGTCGTTAAAAAAACCATATATAAATGGATTAACGACACTATTTATAATCCATGACCGTACTCCGAATTCTATTAACACCAATCCGGCTGTAGATAGCTCGGCTACCACGTCCAGGTCTGTTAGCGTAATATATAGGAATATTATAAGATATGGCAAAAAACTTACAATAAAACCAATCGTTATGGCTAAAGATATAAAAGTATATTTTCTCGTATGTAAGTTAAAAGCTTCTTTTTTCCTTTGGCGATAACTTTTTGAGTGTTTTTCTTTTTCTTCTCTGAAGGTTTTCTTTTTTGACTTTCTGCTGTTGTATGGGGCTTCAGAGCTATTTATTTCACTTTCCACCGTTGTCTCGGAATGTGTGGTGTTTTCTAAGTTTCTACCGTTTTTATTTTGTATTTTATTTTCTCTATTTCCTTCCATATCACTATATTTATCTTCCAAGTCTGCATCGTTCGTTATTTTATTATCCGAACTTTCTATTGGATGCTTCGAAGATGGTGTTAAAGTCGGGTGGTCTTCTGTCTCTTGATGTTCCCGGAATCGTTTTTGTGTTTTCATTAGTTGTCTTACAACTAACAGATATATGACGGATAATGATATTGTAGATATGATAAACACGATGAATAATAACCCGTGATAAATCGTCACATACATCGTATAGTTTTCATCTTGCATAGCTGTGCAGTCATGGCCGATAACTCCATCAGCAACGGTTATGTTGACCTCAGTAACATGGTAGAAAACTAAACTTGGCCACGATAAAAACAGCCCGGTTATTATTACAACAGCAACAATAACTTTGGCCATCTTATTTGTCACCTGTTTCTGTAATGGTTTACATATTTTACGAAATCTATCTGCAGCAATAGCAAGTAAAAATAATCCGGAAGTCATTGATGCAAAATAATTGATAAAACGGAGAAATTTACATGCAAAATCATTCGGAAAACTGTAAAATTCTACCATGTCAACAATTTCCATGGGGATAGAGATACAACATACAATTAAATCAAAAACTGCCAAACAGACTATGAAAGTAAATGATGGCGTCGGTTTCAGTTTGCATCCATAAAAAATAACCACAAAAGGATTACCCAGAATTCCAAGAATACTGTAGATGCAGACGATTGCTATGACTGGTGCAAGAGTTTTTGAGACCTCATTGCTGAAATCACGTGGATCAGAGGAATTTGTGTTCAAATACATGGTTATCTTTTTATCTAATATCCTCTGGTTTCAGATGCTGAAAAATAAGAGAGAAAAAATTATTCCAACAAAAACAACAAACAAACAAACAAATAAAAAAAGGAAATATTTGGAGTCATTTGGTATCGGGGATCTTTTGCTGATTTGCTGGTACCAATAACATTTCCCGGTTAATGCATTCTTTCCTGGCACAATTAAGTTGTGAATAATGCAAAGAACGATGACATTCGCATGAAAGACAGTCAAAGCACTATGGCATCCATCGATACTCCATCTGACAGAAGAAACCTGGTGTTTTACCGGAACTAAAGTCCGAATCTTTCAAGTAAGTAGCACAGTGTTAGAATATAGAATTTTCGGGATTAGAGCACGTATATTTCTCGTAAAAAGCTAAAACGTTTTCTCTTATTTTTCAACGTTTCCAGAAATAAAATGCAAACATTTTCTGTAAAAGTGTTGCGTTACCGAATATAGCTCGCGGGACAAGAAACCGATGGATCACTATGAAATCGTCTGGAGCTCTTCTTGACTAGAATCTAAACTGCGAAAAATTTGCCGTTCTGTTTGAATCTTCCAGGGACTTGAGCCTATATTATCTACTAAGGAGCGTTTGGTTGCCGAAAACAGCTCATGAAACTTGAGTCCTAACTTTTAGCGGAAAGGGGGACTGTTTTGTCGTAAAGGACTTTCCGAGTCAAGAGCTTGAATCTTTCATGTAAGAAGTGTCGTTTTTCGAAAAAGAGGCTCCCAAAACTTGAGCCCGATAATAACCTTTAACTACCAATGTGGTGTGATAAAGAGCTACTTGAGACTACAGTCAGGAAGTTTCCTTTAAGGAGCCCTGTGTTTCCGAAAAAGTTTCAGGGGATTGAAGGCATCATACACAGTTGAAACAAGAGAGAATTTCTACGTCTTTTATCTATTATTTATTTATTTATGTATTTATTTATTTATCTATCTATTCATCTTTTTTGGAGAGATAAAATACTAGTATACATCAATTTTGGAACTATTTTAAAGATACGAAACAGGTTGACAGTTATTAAAAATATTTCACATTTTTTACGCAAAATTAAATGTTAATAGAAGCTATTAGCGTAAACACGAGTGTAAAGCAGCATTGACTACGATTTAAGTAATATAAATATAGATTGATATGTCATCGACATGGCCTTAATCAGACCTTAACGAAAGAGTTTAATTACCCAAACACCGCAATTAAAATAAATAAGATACAATTCAAAATCATTTCTGACACATATAATTTATCGATATTGATTCATGATCAATTAAGCGTTAATGACCAAGTCCATGATCTAATTAAATTTAATATATTAAACAGTAAATTGCTTCAATGTTCTGTGTCAATAGTTTTTAAAAACGTAATGTTAAATTTGAATTAAATAAAACACGTAGTGCTTGACCTAACTTTTTGACATAGATAAAGACATTAGAATTATAACTTACATCATAAACTTCTGGAATTGGAGACTTGCCTTTGGTTTCTACTTTTTTCAACAGAGTTGTTAGCAGAGTTGTTTTTTTTTTTGTTTTTTTTTTTTTTTTTTGGAACAGGACATTCCGACACGAGAAGAGAACCATTAAGATGGGTTGTGTTCAATAATACAATGACGCGACAAGCAACTGGAAAGAACTTGTACTTGACAGGACAAACAACGGGGCAGAGCATGTTACGTCAAAGGACAAGCAACGGGGCAAAACATGTTACGTCACAGGACAAGCAACGGGACAAAGCATGTTACGTCAAAGGACAAGCAACGGGACAAAGCATGTTACGTCAAAGGACAAGCAACGGAACAAAGCGTGTTACGTCAAAGGACAAGCAATGGGACAAAGCATGTTACGTCAAAGGACAAGCAACGGGACAAAGCATGTTACGTCAAAGGACAAGCAACGGGGCAGAGCGTGTTACGTCAAAGGACAAGCAACGGGACAAAACATGTTACGTCACAGGACAAGCAACGGGGCAGAGCGTGTTACGTCAAAGGACAAGCAATGGGACAAAGAATGTTACGTCAAAGGACAAGCAACGGGACAAAGCATGTTACGTCACAGGACAAGAAACAGGGCAGAGCGTGTTACGTCAAAGGACAAGCAACGGGACAAAGCATTTTACGTCAAAGGACAAGCAACGGGACAAAACATGTTACGTCACAGGACAAGCAACGGGACAAAGCATGTTACGTCAAAGGACAAGCAACGGGACAAAGCATGTTAACGCATGTTAAGTCAAAGAACAAGCAACGGGACAAAGCATGTTACGTCAAAGGACAAGCAACGGGTAAAGCATGTTACGTCAAAGGACAAGCAACGGGGTAAAACATGTTACGTCACAGGACAAGCAACGGGGTAAAACATGTTACGCCACAGGACGTCGTATTATAAGGAGGAAAGGACTGCCCGTATAACTTGGCACAAGTGTAACGTACAGCAAAAATCTGTAACTAAAAAGTCACTGTCCAAAAAAAAATTCAAAGCTAATAAGTTATTGGATTCCGCTATCAGTCTATGAAATTTACTACAGTGTAATTCAAGTTTATGTTTACTTGGTATTTATGATAAACTATATATAGTAGAATGCGGAACAAAACATGCATGGAGAGAGAGAGAGAGAATGAGAGCGAGAGAGAGAGAGAGAGAGAGAGAGAGAGAGAGAGAGAGAGATGACATTGTGTGAATAAATCACCTACCTGAAAGGTATTATATATATATATAAGTTCATGAATTTGAGTGCGTAAATTAGTTGGCTGAACACGCCCAAATTAAACAGCCATCTGTTGAAATTTGTCAAAATATCGCAGTGTTTGACACCCCCTCTCATGTAAACTGTGCTATTGCAGTGTTTGACACATCCTCTCATGTAAACTGTGCTTTTGCAGTGTTTGACACATCCTCTCATGTAAACTGTGCTATTGCAGTGTTTGACACCCCCTCTCATGTAAACTGTGCTATTGCAGTGTTTGACACACCCTCTCATGTAAACTGTGCTATTGCAGTGTTTGACACATCCTCTCATGTAAACTGTGCTTTTGCAGTGTTTGACACACCCTCTCATGTAAACTGTGCTATTGCAGTGTTTGACACATCCTCTCATGTAAACTGTGCTATTGCAGTGTTTGACACCCCCTCTCATGTAAACTGTGCTATTGCAGTGTTTGACACATCCTCTCATGTAAACTGTGCTTTTGCAGTGTTTGACACATCCTCTCATGTAAACCGTGCTATTGCAGTGTTTGACACACCCTCTCATGTAAACTGTGCTATTGCAGTGTTTGACACCCCTCTCATGTAAACTGTGCTATTGCAGTGTTTGACACATCCTCTCATGTAAACTGTGCTATTGCAGTGTTTGACACCCCCTCTCATGTAAACTGTGCTATTGCAGTGTTTGACACATCCTCTCATGTAAACTGTGCTTTTGCAGTGTTTGACACACCCTCTCATGTAAACTGTGCTATTGCAGTGTTTGACACATCCTCTCATGTAAACTGTGCTATTGCAGTGTTTGACACACCCTCTCATGTAAACTGTGCTTTTGCAGTGTTTGACACACCCTCTTATGTAAACTGTGCTATTGCAGTGTTTGACACACCCTCTCATGTAAACTGTGCTATTGCAGTGTTTGACAACCCCTCTCATGTAAACTGTGCTTTTGCAGTGTTTGACACATCCTCTCATGTAAACTGTGCTTTTGCAGTGTTTGACACACCCTCTCATGTAAACTGTGCTATTGCAGTGTTTGACACATCCTCTCATGTAAACTGTGCTATTGCAGTGTTTGACACATCCTCTCATGTAAACTGTGCTATTGCAGTGTTTGACACATCCTCTCCTGTAATCTGTGCTGTAGCAGTGTTTGACACACCCTCTCATGTAAACTGTGCTATTGCAGTGTTTGACACATCCTCTCATGTAAACTGTGCTATAGCAGTGTTTGACACACCCTCTCATGTAAACTGTGCTATTGCAGTATTTGACACATCCTCTCATGTAAACTGTGCTATTGCAGTGTTTGACACACCCTCTCATGTAAACTGTGCTTTTGCAGTGTTTGACACATCCTCTCATGTAAACTGTGCTATAGCAGTGTTTGACACATCCTCTCATGTAAACTGTGCTATTGCAGTGTTTGACACATCCTCTCATGTAAACTGTGCTTTTGCAGTGTTTGACACATCCTCTCATGTAATCTGTGCTATAGCAGTGTTTGACACCCCCTCTCATGTAAACTGTGCTATTGCAGTGTTTGACACCCCCTCTCATGTAAACTGTGCTATTGCAGTGTTTGACACACCCTCTCATGTAAAATGTGCTATTGCAGTGTTTGACACATCCTCTCATGTAAACTGTGCTATAGCAGTGTTTGACACATCCTCTCATTAATTGGTGCTATAGCAGTGTTTGACACACCCTCTCATGTAAACTGTGCTATTGCAGTGTTTGACACATCCTCTCATGTAAACTGTGCTATTGCAGTGTTTGACACATCCTCTCATGTAAACTGTGCTATTGCAGTGTTTGACACATCCTCTCATGTAAACTGTGCTATTGCAGTGTTTGACACATCCTCTCCTGTAATCTGTGCTATAGCAGTGTTTGACACACCCTCTCACGTAAACTGTGCTTTTGCAGTGTTTGACACATCCTCTCATGTAAACTGTGCTATAGCAGTGTTTGACACACCCTCTCATGTAAACTGTGCTATTGCAGTGTTTGACACATCCTCTCATGTAAACTGTGCTATTGCAGTGTTTGACACCCCCTCTCATGTAAACTGTGCTATTGCAGTGTTTGACACATCCTCTCATGTAAACTGTGCTTTTGCAGTGTTTGACACACCCTCTCATGTAAACCGTGCTATTGCAGTGTTGACACACCCTCTCATGTAAACTGCAGTGTTTGACACCCTCTCATGTAAACTGTGCTATTGCAGTGTTTGACACATCCTCTCATGTAAACTGTGCTATTGCAGTGTTTGACACCCCTCTCATGTAAACTGTGCTATTGCAGTGTTTGACACATCCTCTCATGTAAACTGTGCTTTTGCAGTGTTTGACACACCCTCTAATGTAAACTGTGCTATTGCAGTGTTTGACACATCCTCTCATGTAAACTGTGCTATTGCAGTGTTTGACACACCCTCTCATGTAAACTGTGCTTTTGCAGTGTTTGACACACCCTCTTATGTAAACTGTGCTATTGCAGTGTTTGACACACCCTCTCATGTAAACTGTGCTATTGCAGTGTTTGACAACCCCTCTCATGTAAACTGTGCTTTTGCAGTGTTTGACACATCCTCTCATGTAAACTGTGCTTTTGCAGTGTTGACACACCCTCTCATGTAAACTGTGCTATTGCAGTGTTTGACACATCCTCTCATGTAAACTGTGCTATTGCAGTGTTTGACACATCCTCTCATGTAAACTGTGCTATTGCAGTGTTTGACACATCCTCTCCTGTAATCTGTGCTGTAGCAGTGTTTGACACACCCTCTCATGTAAACTGTGCTATTGCAGTGTTTGACACATCCTCTCATGTAAACTGTGCTATAGCAGTGTTTGACACACCCTCTCATGTAAACTGTGCTATTGCAGTATTTGACACATCCTCTCATGTAAACTGTGCTATTGCAGTGTTTGACACACCCTCTCATATAAACTGTGCTTTGCAGTGTTTGACACATCCTCTCATGTAAACTGTGCTTTTACAGTGTTTGACACATCCTCTCATGTAAACTGTGCTATTGCAGTGTTTGACACATCCTCTCATGTAAACTGTGCTTTTGCAGTGTTTGACACATCCTCTCATGTAATCTGTGCTATAGCAGTGTTTGACACCCCCTCTCATGTAAACTGTGCTATTGCAGTGTTTGACACCCCTCTCATGTAAACTGTGCTATTGCAGTGTTTGACACATCCTCTCATGTAAACTGTGCTATTGCAGTGTTTGACACATCCTCTCATGTAAACTGTGCTATAGCAGTGTTTGACACATCCTCTCATGTAATCTGTGCTATAGCAGTGTTTGACACACCCTCTCATGTAAACTGTGCTATTGCAGTGTTTGACACATCCTCTCATGTAAACTGTGCTATTGCAGTGTTTGACACATCCTCTCATGTAAACTGTGCTATTGCAGTGTTTGACACATCCTCCCATGTAAACTGTGCTATTGCAGTGTTTGACACATCCTCTCCTGTAATCTGTGCTATAGCAGTGTTTGACACACCCTCTCATGTAAACTGTGCTTTTGCAGTGTTTGACACATCCTCTCATGTAAACTGTGCTATAGCAGTGTTTGACACACCCTCTCATGTAAACTGTGCTATTGCAGTGTTTGACACATCCTCTCATGTAAACTGTGCTTTTGCAGTGTTTGACACATCCTCTCATGTAAACTGTGCTTTTGCAGTGTTTGACACATCCTCTCATGTAAACTGTGCTTTTGCAGTGTTTGACAGATCCTCTCATGTAATCTGTGCTATAGCAGTGTTTGACACCCCCTCTCATGTAAACTGTGCTATTGCAGTGTTTGACACCCCCTCTCATGTAAACTGTGCTATTGCAGTGTTTGACACACCCTCTCATGTAAACTGTGCTATTGCAGTGTTTGAGACATCCTCTCATGTAAACTGTGCTATAGCAGTGTTTGACACATCCTCTCATGTAATCTGTGCTATAGCAGTTTTGACACACCCTCTCATGTAAACTGTGCTATTGCAGTGTTTGACACATCCTCTCATGTAACCTGTGCTATTGCAGTGTTTGACACATCCTCTCATGTAAACTGTGCTATTGCAGTGTTTGACGCACCCTTTCATGTAAACTGTGCTATCGCAGTGTTTGACACACACCTCTCATGTAAACTGCTATCGCACTGTTGACACACACCTCTCATGTAAACTGTGCTATTGCAGTGTTGACACACCCTCTCATGTAAACTGTGCTATTGCAGTGTTTGACACATCCTCTCATGTAAACTGTGCTATAGCAGTGTTTGACACACCCTCTCATGTAAACTGTGCTATTGCAGTGTTTGACACATCCTCTCATGTAAACTGTGTTATTGCATTGTTTGACACACCCTCTCATGTAAACTGTGCTATTGCAGTGTTTGACGCACCCTTTCATGTAAACTGTGCTATCGCAGTGTTTGACACACACCTCTCATGTAAACTGCTATCGCAGTGTTTGACACACACCTCTCATGTAAACTGTGCTATTGCAGTGTTGACACACCCTCTCATGTAAACTGTGCTATCGTAGTTTATGACAAACCCACACACCCTCTATCTCAAGTAAACTCTGCTACAATAGTTTTTGACACACACTCTCATGTAAACTTTGCTACGGTAGTTTTTGACACACCCACACACCCTCTCATGTAAATTCTTCTATCGTAGTTTTTGACACACCCTCTCATGTTAATTCTGCTATCGTAGTGTTTGACACATCCTCTCATGTAAACTGTGCTATTGCAGTGTTTTGACACATCCTCTCATGTAAACTGTGCTATTGCAGTGTTTGACACATCCTCTCCTGTAATCTGTGCTATAGCCGTGTTTGACACACCCTCTCATGTAAACTGTGCTTTTGCAGTGTTTGACACATCCTCTCATGTAAACTGTGCTATAGCAGTGTTTGACACACCCTCTCATGTAAACTGTGCTATTGCAGTGTTTGACACATCCTCTCATGTAAACTGTGCTTTTGCAGTGTTTGACACATCCTCTCATGTAAACTGTGCTTTTGCAGTGTTTGACACATCCTCTCATGTAAACTGTGCTTTTGCAGTGTTTGACAGATCCTCTCATGTAATCTGTGCTATAGCAGTGTTTGACACCCCCTCTCATGTAAACTGTGCTATTGCAGTGTTTGACACCCCCTCTCATGTAAACTGTGCTATTGCAGTGTTTGACACACCCTCTCATGTAAACTGTGCTATTGCAGTGTTTGAGACATCCTCTCATGTAAACTGTGCTATAGCAGTGTTTGACACATCCTCTCATGTAATCTGTGCTATAGCAGTTTTTGACACACCCTCTCATGTAAACTGTGCTATGCAGTGTTTGACACATCCTCTCATGTAAACTGTGCTATTGCAGTGTTTGACACATCCTCTCATGTAAACTGTGCTATTGCAGTGTTTGACGCACCCTTTCATGTAAACTGTGCTATCGCAGTGTTTGACACACACCTCTCATGTAAACTGCTATCGCACTGTTTGACACACACCTCTCATGTAAACTGTGCTATTGCAGTGTTGACACACCCTCTCATGTAAACTGTGCTATTGCAGTGTTTGACACATCCTCTCATGTAAACTGTGCTATAGCAGTGTTTGACACACCCTCTCATGTAAACTGTGCTATTGCAGTGTTTGACACATCCTCTCATGTAAACTGTGTTATTGCATTGTTTGACACACCCTCTCATGTAAACTGTGCTATTGCAGTGTTTGACGCACCCTTTCATGTAAACTGTGCTATCGCAGTGTTTGACACACACCTCTCATGTAAACTGCTATCGCAGTGTTTGACACACACCTCTCATGTAAACTGTGCTATTGCAGTGTTGACACACCCTCTCATGTAAACTGTGCTATCGTAGTTTATGACAAACCCACACACCCTCTATCTCAAGTAAACTCTGCTACAATAGTTTTTGACACACACTCTCATGTAAACTTTGCTACGGTAGTTTTTTGACACACCCACACACCCTCTCATGTAAATTCTTCTATCGTAGTTTTTGACACACCCTCTCATGTAAATTCTGCTATCGTAGTTTTTGACACAACCTCTCATGTAAATTCTGCTACCGTAGTGTTTGATACACCCTCTCATGTAAACTCTGCTACCGTAGTGTTTAACACACCCTCTCATGTAAACTCTGCTACCGCAGTTTTTGACTCACCCTCTCATGTAAATTCTGCTATCGTAGTTTTTGACACACCCTCTCATGTAAATTCTGCTACCGTAGTGTTTGATACACCCTCTCATGTAAACTCTGCTACCGTAGTGTTTGACACAATCCTGTCATGTAAACTCTGTTACCGTAGTTTTTGACTCACCATCTCATGTAAACTTTCGTGTAAACATGTTATTTTGAACAATTAAAATGTGCAGTATATGTCAAAATTCAAAGGGAACTTTTAATATCCCAAACAACAACTATCGACATACA
>JARBDR010000103.1:0-100186 GCA_029721355.1 Tegillarca granosa
GGTAAAGTCACAGAGGACTGGTTATTATTGTTTTTATTACTGGTAAAGTCACGAGGACAGGGTTATATTGTTTTTATTACTGGTAAAGTCACAGAGGACTGGTTATATATTGTTTTTATTACTGGTAAAGTCACAGAGGACTGGGTTATAATTGTTTTTATTACTGGTAAAGTCACAGAGGACTGGGTTTATATTTGTTTTTTATTACTGGTAAAGTCACAGAGACTGGGTTATATGTGTTTTTTATTACTGGTAAAGTCACAGAGGACTGGGTTTCTATATTGTTTTTTATTACTGGTAAAGTCACAGAGGACTGGTTATATATGTTTTTTTTACTGGTAAAGTCACAGAGGACTGGGTTTATATTGTTTTTTATTACTGGTAAAGTCACAGAGGACTGGGTTATATATTGTTTTTTATTTAGTAAAGTCACAGAGGACAGGGTTCTATATTGTTTTTATTACTGGTAAGTCACGAGGACTGGGTTATATATTGTTTTTACTGTAAAGTCACAGAGGACTGGGTTACTATATTGTTTTTTATTACTGGTAAGTCACAGAGGACTGGGTTATATATTGTTTTTTATTACTGGTAAAGTCACCGAGGACTGGGTTATATATTGTTTTTTATTACTGGTAAAGTCACAGAGGACCTGGGTACTATATTGTTTTTTTATTACTGGTAAAGTCACAGAGGACTGGGTTATATATTGTTTTTTATTACTGGTAAAGTCACAGAGGACTGGGTTATCTATTGTTTTTTATTACTGGTAAAGTCACAGAGGACGGGTTATTTATATATTGTTTTTATTACTGGTAAAGTCACAGAGGACTGGGTTCTATATTGTTTTTTATTACTGGTAAAGTCACAGAGGACTGGGTTATATTTGTTTTTTATTACTGGTAAAGTCACAGAGGACAGGGTTTATATATGTTTTATTACTGGTAAAGTCACAGAGGACTGGGTTATATATTGTTTTTATTACTGGTAAAGTCACAGAGGACTGGTTCTATATTGTTTTTATTACTGGGTAAAGTCACAGAGACTGGGTTATATAGGGTTTTTTATTACTGGTAACTTGTTTTTTTATTACTGGTAAGTCACGAAGTCTGGGTTATATATTGTTTTATTACTGGTAAAGTCACAGAGGACGGGTTTCTATATTGTTTTTTAATACTGGTAAAGTCACAGAGGACTGGGTTATATATTGTTTTTATTACTGGTAAAGTCACAGAGGACTGGGTTCTATATTGTTTTTTATACTGTAAAGTCACAGAGACTGGTGTTCTATATTGTTTTTTATTACTGGTAAAGTCCACAGAGGACTGGGTTCTATATTTTTTTTTATACTGGTAAAGTCACAGAGGACTGGGTTCTATATTGTTTTTTATTACTGGTAAGTCACAGAGGACAGGGTTATATATTTGTTTTTATACTGGTAAAGTCACAGAGGGACTGGTTCTATATTGTTTTTTATGACTGGTAAAGTCACAGAGGACTGGTTATATATTGTTTTTATTACTGGTAAAGTCACAGAGGACTGGGTTCTATATTGTTTTTTATTACTGGTAAAGTCACAGAGGACTGGGTTCTATATTGTTTTTTATTACTGGTAAAGTCACGAGGACTGGGTTCTATATTGTTTGTTTTATTACTGGTAAAGTCACAGAGACAGGGGTTATATATTGTTTTTTATTACTGGTAAAGTCACAGAGGACTGGGGTTCTATATTGTTTGTTATTACTGGTAAAGTCACAGAGGACTGGGTTCTATATTGTTTTTTATTACTGGGTAAAGTCACAGAGGACTGGGTTCTATATTGTTTTTTATTACTGGTAAAGTCACAGAGGACAGGGTTATATATTGTTTTTTTTATTACTGGTAAAGTCACAGAGGACGGGTTCTATATTGTTTTTTTATTACTGGTAAAGTCACAGAGGACTGGGTTCTATATTGTTTTTATTACTGGTAAAGTCACAGAGGACTGGGTTCTATATTGTTTTTTATCACTGGTAAGTCACAGAGGACAGGGTTATATATTGTTTTTTATTACTGGGTAAAGTCACAGAGGACTGGGTTCTATATTGTTTTTTATTACTGGTAAAGTCACAGAGGACCGGGTTAATATTGTTTTATTACTGGTAAAGTCACAGAGGACTGGGTTATATATTGTTTTTTATTACTGGCTAAAGTCACAGAGGACTGGGTTCTTATTTTGTTTTTTTTTACTGGTAAAGTCAAAGAGGACAGGGTTATATATTGTTTTTTTTATTACTGGTTAAAGTCACAGAGGACTGGGTTCTATATTGTTTTTTTTTACTGGTAAGTCCACAGAGGACTGGGTTCTATATTGTTTTTTATTACTGGTAAAGTCACAGGAGGACAGGGTTATCTATTGTTTTTTATTACTGGTAAAGTCACAGAAGACTGGGTTATATATTGTTTTTATTACTGGTAAAGTCACAGATGCGACTGGGTTCTATATTGTTTTTTAATACTGGTAAAGTCACAGTAGGACTGGTTATATATTGTTTTTATTACTGGTAAAGTCACAGAGGACTGGTTCTATATTGTTTTTTATTACTGGTAAAGTCACAGAGACTGGGTTCTATATGGTTTTTTATTACTGGTAAAGTCACAGAGGACATGGGTTCTATATTGTTTTTTTATTACTGGTAAAGTCACAGAGGACTGGGTTCTATATTGTTTTTTTATTACTGGTAAAGTCACAGAGGACGGGTTATATATTGTTTTTTTATTACTGGTAAAGTCACAGAGACCTGGGTTTCTATATTGTTTTTTATTACTGGGTAAAGGTCACAGAGGACTGGTTATATATGTTTTTTTATTACTGGTAAAGTCACAGAGGACTGGGTTCTATATTGTTTTTATTATGATAAAGTCACAGAGGACTGGGTTCTATATTGTTTTTTATTACTGGTAAAGTCACAGAGGACTGGGTTCTATATTGTTTTTTATTACTGGTAAGTCACAGAGGACAGGGTTATATATTGTTTTTTATTACTGGTAAAGTCACAGAGGACTGGGGTTTCTATCTTATTTTTTTATGTAACTGGTATAAGTCACAGAGGACTGGGTTCTATATTGTTTTTTATTACTGGTAAAGTCACAGAGGAGGGTTAATATTGTTTTTTATTACTGGTAAAGCACAGAGGACTGGGTTCTATATTGTTTTTTATTACTGGTAAAGTCACAGAGGACTGGGTTATATATTGTTTTTTATTACTGGTAAAGTCACAGAGGACTGGGTTCTATATTGTTTTTTTATACTGGTAAAGTCACAGAGGACAGGGTTATATATTGTTTTTTATTACTGGTAAAGTCACAGAGGACTGGGTTCTATATTGTTTTTATTACTGGTAAACACAGAGGACAGGTTATATATTGTTTTTTTATACTGGTAAAGTCAGAGGACTGGGTTATATATGTTTTTATTACTGGTAAAGTCACAGAGGACTGGGTTCTATTTGTTTTTTTTACTGGTAAAGTCACAGAGGACAGGGTTATATATGTTTTTTATTACTGGTAAAGTCACAGAGGACTGGGTTCTATATTGTTTTTTTTACTGGTAAAGTCACAGAGGACTGGGTTCTATATTGTTTTTTATTAACTGGTAAAGTCACAGAGGACAGGGTTATATATTGTTTTTTATTACTGGTAAAGTCCACAGAGGACAGGGTTATATATTGTTTTTTATTAACTGTAAAGTCACAGAGGACTGGGGTTCTATATTGTTTTTTTACTGGTAAAGGTCACAGAGGACTGGGTTATATATTGTTTTTATTACTGGTAAAGTCCAGAGGACTGGGTTCTTATGTTTTTTATTACTGGTAAGTCACAGAGGACAGGGTTATATATTGTGTTTTTTTTTACTGTAAAGTCACAGAGGACTGGGTTAATATTGTTTTTTATTACTGGTAAGTCACAGAGGACAGGGTTCTATATTGTTTTTTTTACTGGTAAAGGTCACAGAGGACTGGTTAATATATTGTTTTTATTACTGGTAAAGTCCACAGAGGACTGGGTTCTATATTGTTTTTATTACTGGTAAAGTCACAGAGGACTGGGTTCTATATTGTTTGTTTTTACTGGTAAAGTCACAGAGGACTGGGTTCTATATTGTTTTTTATTACTGGTAAAGTCACAGAGGGACTAGGGTTATATATTGTTTTTTTACTGTAGAAGTCACAGAGGACGGGGTTATATATTGTTTTTTATTTACTGTTAAAGTCACAGAGGACTGGTGTCTATATTGTTTTTTTACTGGTAAAGTCACAGAGGACTGGGTTCTATATTGTTTTTATTACTGGTAAAGTCACAGAGACTGGGTTATATATTGTTTTTATTACTGGTAAAGTCACAGAGGACTGGGTTCTATATTGTTTTTATTACTGGTAAAGTCACAGAGGACTGGTTCTATATTGTTTTTTATTACTGGTAAAGTCACAGAGGACTGGGGTTCTATATTGTTTTTTATTACTGGTAAGGTCACAGAGGACAGGGTTATATATTGTTTTTATTACTGGTAAAGTCACAGAGGACAGGGTTATATTGTTTTTATTACTGGTAAAGTCACAGAGGACTGGGTTCTATATTGTTTTTTTTACTGGTAAAGTCACAGAGGACAGGGTTATATATTGTTTTTTATTACTGGTAAAGTCACAGAGGACTGGGTTCTTTATTGTTTTTTATTACTGGTAAGGTCACAGAGGACTGGGTTCTATATTGTTTTTTTATTACTGGTAAAGTCACAGAGGACTGGGTTCTATATTGTTTTTTTTACTGTTAAAGTCACAGAGGACAGGGTTATATATTGTTTTTATTACTGGTAAAGTCACAGAGGACTGGGTTCTATATTGTTTTTTATTATGGTAAGGTCACAAAGGACTGGGTTCTATATTGTTTTTTATTACTGGTAAAGTCACAGAGGACTGGTTATATATTGTTTTTTATTACTGGTAAAGTCACAGAGGACTGGGTTCTATATTGTTTTTTATTACTGGTAAAGTCACAGAGGACAGGGTTATATATTGTTTTTATTACTGGTAAAGTCACAGAGGACTGGGTTCTATATTGTTTTTTATTACTGGTAAAGTCACAGAGGACTGGGTTCATATTGTTTTTTATTACTGGTAAAGTCACAGAGGACTGGGTTCTATATTGTTTTTTATTACTGGTAAAGTCACAGAGGACTGGGTTCTATATTGTTTTTTTTACTGGTAAAGTCACAGAGGACTGGGTTCTATATTGTTTTTTTATTACTGGTAAAGTCACAGAGGACAGGGTTATATATTGTTTTTTTTACTGGTAAAGTCACAGAGGACTGGGTTCTATATTGTTTTTTTATTACTGGTAAAGTCACAGAGGACAGGGTTATATATTGTTTTTATTACTGGTAAAGTCACAGAGGACTGGTTATATATTTTTTTTTTACTGATTATATATTGTTTTTTTACTGGTAAAGTCACAGAGGACAGGGTTATATATTGTTTTTAATACTGGTAAAGTCACAGAGGAAAGGTTATATATTGTTTTTTTTACTGGTAAGTCCACAGAGGACAGGGTTATATATTGTTTTATTACTGGTAAAGTCACAGAGGACTGGGTTCTATATTGTTTTTATTACTGGTAAAGTCACAGAGGACTGGGTTCTATATTGTTTTTTTTACTGGTAAAGTCACAGAGGACAGGGTTATATATTGTTTTTATTACTGGTAACGTCACAGAGGACTGGTTATATATTGTTTTTTTTACTGGTAAAGTCACAGAGGACTGGGTTCTATATTGTTTTTATTACTGGTAAAGTCACAGAGGACTGGGTTCTATATTGTTTTTATTACTGGTAAAGTCACAGAGGACTGGTTATATATTGTTTTTTATTACTGGTAAAGTCACAGAGGACTCGGTTCTATATTGTTTTTTTACTGGTAAAGTCACAGAGGACAAGGTTATATTGTTTTTATTACTGGTAAAGTCACAAAGGACAGGGTTATATATTGTTTTTATTACTGGTAAAGTCACAGAGGACTGGGTTCTATATTGTTTTTTTACTGGTAAAGTCACAGAGGACTGGGTTCTATATTGTTTTTTATTACTGGTAAAGTCACAGAGGACAGGGTTATATATTGTTTTTATTACTGGTAAAGTCACAGAGGACTGGTTATATATTGTTTTTTATTACTGGTAAAGTCACAGAGGACAGGGTTATATATTGTTTTTATTACTGGTAAAGTCACAGAGGACTGGGTTCTATATTGTTTTTATTACTGGTAAAGTCACAGAGGACTGGGTTCTATATTGTTTTTATTACTGGTAAAGTCACGGAGGACTAGGTTCTATATTGTTTTTTTACTGGTAAAGTCACAGAGGACAGGGTTATATATGTTTTTATTACTGGTAAAGTCACAGAGGACTGGGTTCTATATTGTTTTTATTACTGGTAAAGTCACAGAGGACAGGGTTATATATTGTTTTTTATCACTGGTAAAGTCACAGAGGACTGGGTTCTATATTGTTTTTATTACTGGTAAAGTCACAGAGGACAGGGTTCTATATTGTTTTTTATTACTGGTAATGTCACAGAGGACTGGGTTATATATTGTTTTTTATACTGGTAAAGTCACAGAGGACAGGGTTATATATTGTTTTTTATCACTGGTAAAGTCACAGAGGACAGGGTTATATATTGTTTTTTATTACTGGTAAAGTCACAGAGGACTGGGTTCTATATTGTTTTTTATTACTGGTAAAGTCACAGAGGACAGGGTTATATATTGTTTTTTATCACTGGTAAAGTCACAGAGGACAGGGTTATATATTGTTTTTTATTACTGGTAAAGTCACAGAGGACTGGGTTCTATATTGTTTTTTTTACTGGTAAAGTCACAGAGGACTGGGTTTCTATATTGTTTTTTTTACTGGTAAAGTCACAGAGGACTGGGTTATATATTGTTTTTATACTGGTAAAGTCACAGAGGACTGGGTTCTATATTGTTTTTTATTACTGGTAAGGTCACAGAGGACTGGGTTCTATATTGTTTTTTATTACTGGTAAAGTCACAGAGGACTGGGTTTCTATATTGTTTTTATTACTGGTAAAGTCACAGAGGACTGGGTTCTATATTGTTTTTTATTACTGGTAAAGTCACAGAGGGACTGGGTTCTATATTGTTTTTTATACTGGTAAAGTCACAGAGGACATGGGTTCTATATTGTTTTTTATTACTGGTAAGTCACAGAGGGACAGGTTATATATTGGTTTTTTTATTACTGGTAATGTCACAGAGGACTGGTTTCTATATTGTTTTTTATATCTGGTAAGAGTCACAGAGGACTGGGTTCTATATTGTTTTTTTTACTGGTAAAGTCACAGAGGACAGGGTTATATATTGTTTTTTATTACTGGTAAAGTCACAGAGGACTGGGTTATATATTGTTTTTATTACTGGTAAAGTCACAGAGGACTGGGTTCTATATTGTTTTTTATTACTGGTAAAGTCACAGAGGACTGGGTTCTATATTGTTTTTTATTACTGGTAAAGTCACAGAGGACTGGGTTATATATTGTTTTTTATACTGGTAAAGTCACAGAGGACTGGGTTATATATTGTTTTTATTACTGGTAAAGTCACAGAGGGACAGGGTTATATATTGTTTTATTACTGGTAAAGTCACAGAGGACAGGGTTATATATTGTTTTTATATGGTAAAGTCACAGAGGACTGGGTTCTATATGTTTTTTATTACTGGTAAAGTCACAGAGGACTGGGTTCTATATTGTTTTTATTACTGGTAAAGTCACAGAGGACTGGGTTATATATTGTTTTTATTACTGGTAAAGTCACAGAGGACTGGGTTCTATATTGTTTTTATTACTGGTAAAGTCACAGAGGACTGGTTATATATTGTTTTTATTACTGGTAAGGTTATTGCGAAGTACAGTTCTATAGTTGAGATATGCATCATTGACTAAACATCACACAGCTCTTCCTACAAGCTTTTGAAGATTAAACAAGATAGCCAAGCAAACGTACACAACCAAAACCTTGATATTCTATATACATATACCAGATGTAATCAATATATATATATATATATATATATATATATATATATATATATATATATATATATATATATATATATATATATATATATATATATAAACTAGCTTGATTTGTCAAATGCTTATAATAATGGAATCATTTTTTCTACAAAAAATTTCTTCAAAAGTATTAAAGCATTTCCCAATTCTAACAATCTCAAAAACTTTTTTAATAAACCAATTAACTTTTTCTTTGACAAATAATTTCTGATTCCATTTTAGGCATATCAATCAGATAAAATCTCTACTTTTGGCCAAACTAATTTATACATATAGGCATTAGTTTTCGTGCGTTTGTCAGAATAAGTGATTAATCTTTTCTTTATTAAAATGTTTCGTTTAAAAGGTAGGTAACGAATTCTGATGACTCACGAAAATTAATACCGTAACAAAATGTATATGTATAATCATACCAGGTTAGGTGTTGTTAGGAACTGGACGATATTTTGTGAGGGTGTTTTGGATGATGGCTTTATTAGTTTTGTAACAAATTTCATCTTTGTAGTATTCTGGTATCCTTTTGTTGAAAAAAATGTCGTTAATTTTTTTATCATTGCCGTCGAAAAATTGGATTTTGTCGTTGTTTTGTTATAGTTAACTGTTTCCATGGAACCTGATTTCGAAGTAACAATCCTCGGTGAGGTAGATAGTATCAGTGACGGTGATTTTGTCGATGAAGTTACTGATATTGCTGACGAGTTAGTTATATTTGTCGACACTGTCGATGTATTTGTTACAGAAATAGTTTTCAGCGTTGACACTGTCGATGCATTTGTTACAGATATAGGTTTCACCTTTGACACTGTCGATATATTTGTTACAGATATAGGTTTCTTCGTTGACACTGCTGATGCATAAGATGCAGGCTGTAATGTCCTTGGGGACAATTTAGATGTATTTGTTACAGATATAGGGGTTGTCGTTGATATTGTCGATGCATTAGTTTGGATTGATGGTACTGTAGATCCGCTTGTACTTGATCCGACTAACTTAGTCGTAGACAGCTTAGTCAATACAGTTATATTTGTTTGTGAAGGAGTGGATAGCTTTGTACTAGAACCTACTGTCACGGTAGTAGATGTTTTTGTTGAAGAGATTGTATTTGATGAAGGATTCGACATTGTTGTTGAAGCCCTAGTACTCGATATCTGAGATGTCGTGGGTGACGATTTTGTCGATGAAAGATTGTGATTTGTTTGTAATGATGTGGATGACTTTGTGCTGGAACCAGCTATTTGGGTGGTTAACAATTTTGTCGATGAAGGATTGTGATTTGTTTGCAATGATGTGGATGACTTTGTGCTGGAACCAGCTGTTTGGGTGGTTGACAATTTTGTCGATGAAGGATTGTTGTTTGTTTGCAATGATGTGGATGACTTTGTGCTGGAACCAGCTGTTTGGGTGGTTGACAATTTTGTCGATGAAGGATTGTGATTTGTTTGTAATGATGTGGATGACTTTGTGCTGGAACCAGCTGTTTGGGTTGTTGACAATTTTGTCGATGAAGGATTGTTTTTTGTTTGCAATGATGTGGATGACTTTGTGCTGGAACCAGCTATCTGGATGGTTGACAGTTTTGTAGAATTATATAATTGTGTCTGCATTGCTTGCCGGGTTGACGATTGAGTACTTGACAATAAAGAACTAGTCGGGGGTATTTTTGTTGAAATTATTGATGTTTTTGGTTGTAACTTAAATGATGACATTGTACTAGAACCAAATGTTTTAGTGGTGGAAAGTTTTGTTGAGGAGAAAGTTACTAGTGAAGTAGCCGGCGATGTTTTTGTTGAAGATATTAATTTATTAGTCTGTAGCAATGCTGTGGGTTTTGTACTTGATGAGAGTTTTGTTGAAAAATAAAACTTCTGTGTTTTTGATTGAGCTGTTGATGCTGTAGTAGAACTTGTAGTACTTTGCATGTTTTTTGTGGTTGTATAAACTGATGTATTAATTTTTATATACTTACTTGTTTTTGGCATCATTGTCGTTGGTTGCTTTGTTGTAGGTGATGGTTTTGTTGTTTGCACATTTGTAGACGAAACTAATTTTGCTTTTGCTGTAGTCGTTTTCTTGGACATTTGAGTTGTTATGGCTTTCTTTGTAGATGTTGATGTAGTTGTTGATTGCGTGGTAGCTGTCGTGGCTGCCGATGAAGTTTGAGCTACTTTCGTTGTTGTTACTTGAGAGGTAGGTGATGATGATATTGTTGGTGCTTTTGTTGATGCTAATTTAGAGGTCAATGCTTTTGTTGTAGTTGGGACTGCTGTGCTAGTTATTTTGGTGGTTGGCGCAGCTGTATTGGTTGATTTTGTAGGTGCAACAGTGCTTGTTGCTTTTGTAGTTGGTGTAGCTGTACTCATTGTTTTAGTAGTTGGCGTAGCTTTTGTTGTTACTGTTGTAGATGGTGCAGCTGTGATTGTTGGGTTAGTAGCTGGAGCAGCTGTGTTTGTTGCTTTAGTAGTTGGCGCAGGAGTGCTGGTTGCTTTTGTAGTTTGGGAAGCTGTGCTCGTTGCTCTTGTTGTTGGCACAGAAGTTGTCGTTGCTTTTGTAGTTGGTGCCGATGTGTTTGTTGCCTTTGTTGATGGCACAGGAGTACTCGTTGCTATTGTAGTTGGTGCAGGTGTGCTTGTTGATTTAGTCGTTGGTGCAGCAGTTTTCATTGCTATGGTGGTTTGCGTAGCTGTACTGGATGCTTTTGTTGTTGGTGCTACTGTTGATGCTGCTTTTGTTGTTGGTGCTACTGTTGATGCTTCTTTTGTTGTTGGCGCTACTGATTGACTATTTGTACCTATATAAAATAATTAAAATTTAAAAATTTGATAGAACAGTTTCTTTTAATATAATGAATGCACACCGCAGTTAGAAACTATGATCTAGACAGTATTTTGTATACACACTGGTAGGTAGATGATGTAATCTACAGTATTGTGTATACATATAGTACTTTATTACGTCTAAGTAGATAGAATTGTTGCACGATCCCCGGACTACCGTCCCGTCTAGACGTCCTGATATTTCTGATATCGCACGGTAATTTTTTTTTTGTATTTCAATTAAGTTTAACTGTACCCAAATCCAAATGATTGTCACGTTTTATGATTTATTTAAGAAAGTGTACCAGACATTTTTGAAGAAAATTTTATGGCTTTGCTGCGATTCAAACTTAGGAATACTGATTTACAAGGCGAGAGTTCTACAAAGTTTTATTAAGTTTTTTTAAGTTTTTTATAGTTCAAATGAACATTTAAAAGTAAAAATATTCAAAATGAAAAAGCATTTTAAGAGGCAAAGCAAACTATAATTTATAAAATAAAACTAAAGAAAATAATAATTTAACAAACTAATACTAAGGCCGAACAAAACATGAATAGTACTCAGTCCGGTATTCTTGGTTTTTCACACACAGGATATGCTCAGTAAATAAGCCTGCAAGGTTTCAATTAATAGACATTGCGGATAGATTCTATTACCTTGTTTTTTTTTTCCATGGTACATTCCCACAAAACACAAAACGAAAAATGAAATGGGCAGAAAATACCTGGAATAGTTGGCCAGAGTCAGAATGTAGTTAGACAGTTAGGGCAACCCCAAGTACCTCAGACAAGGAAACTAAAGGCTATTTCTGCCTTTTAGTTCAACTGAAAGTACCAGTATTCCTAAAACTAAAACACCAATTGTCCATGAATCACCGTTCGACCTTTCTGTCTCAAAAGATGACAAATGTTTGATGAAATAGAAAGGCCCACATACAAATTCCGAAAAATTAATTGCGGGGATAATTTTGGAAATTTCAAACTAAAATGTAACTTTTGACATTGCACATGCTTATTTTAATTTGTTTATTTTGATACATTTATTTAATAAAGTAACATAAAGCTGAAGACTGGGTCATTTATACCCATGAACAACATTCACCTAATTCGATTCTTGTAGACGTGCAACAAGTTTGATATCGTAATGTTTATTCGCCTGATGGCTCGTAAACAATGCGATATCCCTTACAATTTATTAGATAGACATAAAACATACTAATATAGAATAAAACAAGAGGGCAATGCTCACATGGCTCTCCGGGGAGACGTTGAAATATTTTCAGATTTTGATTCAGAAGGTGGTTATAGGCACAGAATTTATAGAAGTTATAGACTACCGGCTGCTTGTTTAAAGCGTGTCAGTGGCTATAAACTGGAGTGGTTAAAAAGTGTAGCCGATCCTAGTATAGTAACATTGTGCGGAAAATCTTTGAAAATAGAATTCTTAGAATTTAGTGTCCGTATCTAAATAACACATAAATGCACCCATGTTTATAAAGAGCCAACAAAATTACTTCTTACCGTTATTTAAAAATTTTGTCAGATTATCCGTCGAGTTGTGTTTGTTACACTTGTTTGCTACGCCGCAACAATAGTGTCATCAATATCGAGGTCGCCTTGTATCTGTATCAAAGGTGTTTACATCGTACTGTAGACAATTATAGCGGGAAACAAATATTCCGAAAATTTCTCAATGTTTACCGATGTGAGGCGCTTTACACATCACGATGCACCAATTCAGCTGCTATTATGAGTGCATACGAATGCACATTTTGCAATCATGTATCGTTTTGGAGATCTCGAATTCACTAAATATCGCTAAACATTTTGCTACTCACAGCATAAGGCTCTCAGGACCTATAAGACCCGTAGAGCCAAAACGTACAATTTGGCGACACCCTTACTTAGTCAAGTGTGACAACCATAATGCGTCTGTAATACGTCAATTTAACAAGACCGTGTAATAAAAACAAAAACAATTTTCAGCATAAAATACAATGAAGCAATTTTTAGATAACGAGAGATTGAGATCAAAATAGTTATGCTTTTACACTGAACACTGTTAGGAGAGAGAGAGAGAGAGAAAGAGAGAGAGAGAGAGAGAGAGAGAGAGAGAGAGAGAGAGAGAGAGAGAGAGAGTTATTACTTTGTGTTTGATTCCCCGTGAGGTTTCCTTTGTTTACTGCTACATTACTGTTGCCATTATATCCCGTGTTACTACATGAGGGACAATTGTTTTGTCCAGAACTGATATGAATCTTAACATCAATGTCGAAAGAAGCACCACCGTGATTTTGACAACATGGGAAACCGTTGTGACTATGGCAGTTGTTACCACCTGGTGCTTGTGTGGGTCCTTGTGTATGAGCTAGAGTAGGGGCTGGAGTCTTTGGTGGCTGGGTTGGAGACTGGGTTGGCGCAGGTGTCATTGGTGGCTGCGTGGGCGCCTGAGTTGGTGTAGGTGTCTTTGATGGTTGTGGTTTTGGATATGTTGTTGCTCCTGGTCTTGGTCTTGTTGGTTTTGGTCTAGTTGTGCCACCTGGTTTGGGTCTTGTAGTGCCACCTGGTTTGGGTCTCGTTGTACCACCTGGTTTGGGTCTCGTAGTACCACCTGGTTTTGGTTTTGTGTGTCCACCAGGTTTTGGTTTAGTAGTGCCACCAGGTTTGGGTCTCGTAGTACCACCAGGTTTGGGTCTCGTAGTGCCACCGGGCTTTGGTTTTGTGTGTCCACCAGGTTTTGGTTTAGTAGTGCCACCAGGTTTGGGTCTCGTAGTACCACCAGGTTTTGGTTTTGTGTGTCCACCAGGTTTTGGCCTCGTCGTACCACCAGGTTTTTTCCTTTCTTGTCGTCTATTTACAGGTGGAGGAGCAGGGATTTTATTACCCCTGTTACAGTCAGCACTGTCGTCTGTAATTATAAAATAAAAGAAATACCAAAGGATAAGAAAAATGATCACATGAACAAAGAACAAGCTATAGAGACAAGAAAAATAAACAAGCAGAACAATGGGAGTATACTAAATATAAAAAAAGTTATAGAAATTAGTCTAGATGTATAAAAAGTGTTCAATACATATTATCAGTATCTTATGTATGTACAATTTTGTGTATCAGATGCAAGTTGTAGTTTCCATCGTGATATCACTCTGAGTCGCGACAGCGACGAGGAGTGATGGCACGATGGAAACTACAACGAGCAACTGATACACAAAATTGTACATAAATAACATACTAATGATATTTTTATCTTACAATTTATTATTTTATAGAAAACAAACAAAATCCATTCATTAAAATGAAGTATTTATACACAAAATCTCAAAATTCATAGACCTATTTTCCATTCTGATGACGTCACGGAATCTCCGAATTGAAAGAAGTTCCAACTGACAAGTGCGTGATTATTCGCGCCATTATTGTATCGCGCATATGGATGATACGGAAAATATCAGGCACCCTGATACGAGTCAGAAAAATTGAAATTTAATAAAAATACGTTTTAATTGTAAGATAAAATATTATTATCTAACGGGTACCGAAAATAAAAAAAGTCAGTGGTGTGGTTATCTGTCGTGTACCGGATATATAAAGAGGTCAGTGTTCTGGTTATCTATTGGGTATTGGATATAAAAATAGTTAGTAGTGTGGTTATCTATCGGGTACGGGACATAAAAAATAGTCAGTAGTGTGGTTATCTATCGGGTACTGGATTCAAAAAGTAGTCAGTAGTGTGGTTATCTATCGGGTACTGGATTCAAAAAGTAAACAGTTGTGTCGTTATCTATCGGGTACTGGATTCAAAAAGTAGTCAGTTGTGTGGTTATCTATCGGGTACTGGATTCAAAAAGTAGTCAGTTGTGTGGTTATCTATCGGGTTCTGGAATTAAAAAGAAGTCAGTAGTAAGTTATCTATCTTACTGGATATAAAAAATGGTCAATGGTGTGGTTATCTATCGGGTACTGGATATAAAAAGTAGTCAGTAGGGTGGTTAAATAACGGGTACTGGACATAAAAAATAGTCAGTAGTGTGGTTATCTATCGGGTACTGGATATAAAAAATAGTCAGTAGTGTGGTTATCTATCGGGTACTGGTCATAAAAATAGTTAGTAGTGTGGTTATCTGTCGGGTACTGGACATAAAAAATAGTCAGTAGTGTGGTTATATATCGGGTACTAGACATAAAAAATAGTCAATGGTGTGGTTATCTATCGGGTACTGGTCATAAAAATAGTTAGTGGTGTGGTTATCTATCGGGTACTGGACATAAAAAATAGTCAATGGTGTGGTTATCTATCGGGTACTGGACATAAAAAATAGTCAGTAGTGTGGTTATCTATCGGGTACTGGACATAAAAAATAGTCAGTAGTGTGGTTATCTATCGGGTACTGGACATAAAAATAGTTAGTAGTGTGGTTATCTATCGGGCACTGGACATCAAAAATAGTCAGAAATGTGGTTATCTGTCGGGTACTGGACATAAAAAATAGTCAGAAGTGTGGTTATCTGTCGGGTACTGGACATAAAAAATAGTCAGAAGTGTGGTTATCTATCGGGTACTGGACATAAAAAATAGTCAGTAATGTGGTTATCTATCGGGTACTGGACATAAAAAATAGTCAGTAGTGTGGTTATCTATCAGGTACGGGACATAGAAAATAGTCAGAAGTATGGTTATCTGTCGGGTACTGGACATAAAAAATAGTCAGTAGTATTGTTATATATCGGGTTCTGGACATAAAAAATAGTCAATGGTGTGGTTATCTATCGGGTACTGGACATAAAAAATAGTCAGTAATGTGGTTATCTATCGGGTACTGGACATTAAAATAGTTAGTAGTGTGGTTATCTATCGGGTACGGGACATAGAAAATAGTCAGAAGTGTGGTTATCTGTCGGGTACTGGAAATAAAAAATAGTTAGTAGTGTGGTTATCTATCGGGTACTGGACATAAAAAATAGTCAGAAGTGTGGTTATCTATCGGGTAATGGACATAAAAATAGTTAGTAGTGTGGTTATCTATCGGGTACGGGACATAGAAAATAGTCAGAAGTGTGGTTATCTATCGGGTACGGGACAAAAAAATAGTCAGAATTGTGGTTATCTGTCGGGTACTGGACAAAAAAATAGTCAGAATTGTGGTTATCTATCGGGTACTGGATATAAAAAATAATCAGTAGTGTGGTTATTTATCGGGACTGGATATAAAAAGCAGTGGTGTGGGTAACTAACGGGTACATGACATAAAAAAAAAGTCAGTAGTGTGGTTATCTATCGGCTACTGGACATAAAAATAGTCAGTAGTGTGGTTATCTATCGGGTACTAGATATAAAAAATATTCAGTGGTGTGGTTATCTAACGGTACTGGATATAAATAGTAGTCAGTAGTGTGGTTCTCTTTCAGATGCTGGCTATAAAAAGAAGTCAGTGATGTGGTTATCTATCGCGTAATGGATATAAAATAGTCAGTGGTGTGGTTACCTATCGGGCACTGGACATAAAAAAAGCCGTAGTGTGGTTATCTATCGGGTACTGGATTCACAAAGTAGTCAGTAATGTGGTTTTCTTTTGGGTACTGGATATATATAGATGTCAGTGATGTGGTAATCTATCGGGTACTGGATATATATAGAGTCAGTGATGTGGTTATCTATAGTGTACTGGATATATATATAGATGTCAGTGATGTGGTTATCTACTGGGTACTGGATATATATATAGATGTCAGTGATGTGGTTATCTATTGGGTACTGAATATATATATAGATGTCAGTGATGTGTCTATCTATTGGGTACTGGATATATATAGATGTCAGTGATGTGGTTATCTATTGGGTACTGAATATATATATAGATGTCAGTGGTGTGGTTATCTGTTTTGTACTGGATATATATAGATGTCAGTGATGTGGTTATCTATTTTGTACTGGATATTTAAAAAATGTCAGTGATGTGGTTATCTATTGGGTACTAGATATATAAAGATGTCAGTGATATGGTTATTTATTGGGTACTGGATAAATAAAAATATCAGTGATGTGGTTATCTATTGTGTACTGTGTATATAAAGATGTCAGTAATGTGGTTATCTATTGTGTACTGGATATATTAAACTGTCATTGATGTGGTTATCTATTGTGTACTGGATATATTAAAATGTCAGTGATGTGGTTATCTATTTTGTACTGGATACATATAGATGTCAGTGATGTGGTTATCTATTTTGTACTGGATTTATAAAGATGTCAGTGATGTGGTAATTTATTGTGTACTGGATATATTAAAATGTCAGTGATGTGGTTATCTATTTTGTACTGAATACATATAGATGTCAGTGATGTGGTTATCTATTTTGTAATGGATATATAAAAATGTCAGTGATGTGGTTATCTATTGTGTACTGGATATATTAAACTGTCATTGATGTGGTTATCTATTGTGTACTGGATATATTAAAATGTCAGTGATGTGGTTATCTATTTTGTACTGGATACATATAGATGTCAGTGATGTGGTTATCTATTTTGTACTGGATTTATAAAGATGTCAGTGATGTGGTAATTTATTGTGTACTGGATATATTAAAATGTCAGTGATGTGGTTATCTATTTTGTACTGAATACATATAGATGTCAGTGATGTGGTTATCTATTTTGTAATGGATATATAAAAATGTCAGTGATGTGGTTATCTATTGTGTACTGGATATATTAAAATGTCAGTGATGTTGTTATCTATTTTGTACTGGATTTATAAAGATGTCAGTGATGTAGTTATCTATTGTGTACTGGATATATTAAAATGTCAGTGATGTGGTTATCTTTTGTGTACTGGATTTATAAAGATGTCAGTGATGTGGTTATCTATTGTGTACTGGATATATTAAAATGTCAGTGATGTTGTTATCTATTTTGTACTGGATAAATATAGATGTCAGTGATGTGGTTATCTATTGTGTACTGGATATATTAAAATGTCAGTGATGTGGTTATCTATTTTGTACTGGATTTATAAAGATGTCAGTGATGTGGTTATCTATTGTGTACTGGATATATTAAAATGTCAGTGATGTGGTTATCTATTTTGTACTGGATATATATAGATGTCAGTGATGTGGTTATCTATTTTGTACTGGATTTATAAAGATGTCAGTGATGTGGTTATCTATTGTGTACTGGATATATTAAAATGTCAGTGATGTGGTTATCTATTTTGTACTGGATTTATAAAGATGTCAATGATGTGGTTATCTATTGTGTACTGGATATATTAAAATGTCATTGATGTGGTTATGTATTGTGTACTGGATATATTAAAATGTCAGTGATGTGGTTATCTATTGTGTACTGGATTTATAAAGATGTCAGTGATGTGGTTATCTATTGTGTACTGGATATATTAAACTGTCATTGATGTGGTTATCTATTTTGTACTGGATACATATAGATGTCAGTGATGCGGTTATCTATTTTGTACTGGATATATAAAGATGTCATTGATGTGGTTATCTATTGTGTACTGGATATATTAAAATGTCAGTGATGTTGTTATCTATTTTGTACTGGATACATATAGATGTCAGTGATGCGGTTATCTATTTTGTACTGGATATATAAAGATGTCATTGATGTGGTTATCTATTGTGTACTGGATATGAAAGATGTATCGGTGAAGTTTATACACGATGTTCTGAGAATACAAAGTTGTTAGTTATCTGTTTAACAAAGTAGTACTGGGAAAGAAAACAAGTTTTTGATCTGGTTTTGGAAAGGGTAGAGGATATAATAATTTAATACATGTTAACTTTTAACCTCCGTATTAATATTAATAGATTCAATTTACAAGTAAAAAATGTAGTTTATGTATTTAGAAACAGTAAATATATTAAAAAACTACTGACAATTATAAAGTTTTACGACCGAAGCTAATATTGAGGTGATCAGTTACACGAGTACCCGGAGAAAATCCTCGGTTTTTCGTATTCGAGTGTTAAATAGAAAACGACTTACCGTTCTCATCGCAATCCTCCGCATCAGAAACATCTACAAAACAAATAAATAACAAAAAATAACATCTTACTTTAAAAGTCATACTAGGAAATGTAAAATATTGAAAATTCCATGTCAAAACCATTAATGTAGTAAATATACGGGAAGTTTATTTTTTAATGAGGTAATGACCCTTACATTATCTTTATGCTAAAAACAATGTTACAAAAATGATAAATTTAAATGAAAACACCAAGTCATCATACATGTATAAAGTCAGAAATAAATTTTCGTTTCAGTATTTTTATCAATCTGTGATCTTTAGCTTTTAACCAATGACGTTGAACTAAAATCAAAATGAATTGTTATTCAAATACCTACAATAATTTAATGTACATGCCTATACGTGCCTATCCAAATAGTACAAGTATGTAGTTTAGCATTTCAGCCAGGACCTTGACCTTTGAACAATAACCTTAAACCATAAACCAAACTATCCATATAGCAATGTCTACATCATTCTTGTATACATTTAAATTCGTAGGCTCCAGTCTATAGTAAAAGTTTAGTTTTCATGAAATATTGAGAAATATACTGTTTAAAGCATTTCCTCCCAAAGTACCTTGCCATCTTCACATTGTTAGACCTATGATTACGATTTGTAAGAATGTGTTACACGAAATATCTAATGCATCTATATCTCTTGTACAATCAGAGGTAAAAAAAAAAATATTTGAAAATTTTCACTAAGAAGATCAACTCATTCATTTGTGCAAATCTAAAAAAGCCTTTACCCAAGGATAAAGATCACCAAGTTTTATTGGATTTTGCCTAGTAGATATTGAATACTAAAATGTAAAGTTTACGCACGACGGACTACCCAACGGAAAACGGACGAAGATAGATAGCAATAGCTCATCAAGCTTCCAGCTCAGGTGAGGTAAAAACTAGTAAACAGAACCTGCTTGTTACAAACAACGGTTAAATAGTTGGTACGACATTTGATACTATGACTTATTATTATACTATCGTCCCTCCTGGTGTTCATACCTTGTACCGTTGCTGGAGCATAGATACGTTTACCAATATGGCCGACATCATTACATAGAGCACCGGTACAACAGAAGGTACATTTTCCTTCAAAACCAACATGGTTTTCATTATAACATTCATCAGCATTGTTCTCTTCTTTGTTCATACAAGTCTGAAACAGATGACATGTAACTAAAGAATAACATGATCTTTACTCATTACAATGAGCCCATGATGGACAACATGGTCTGTACTCATTACAATGCACTCATGACGGACACACGACTATATCACAACATGGTCTACACTCATTACAATGCACCCACGATGGACAATCAGCTACATTACAACATGGTCTATACTCATTACAATGCACTCATAACAGACAAACGACTATATTACAACACGGTCTACTCTCATTACAATGCACCCACGATGGACAATCAGCTACATTAAAACATGGTCTATACCCATTACAATGCACTCATAACAGACAAACGACTATATTACAACACGGTCTACTCTCATTACAATGCACCCACGATGGACAATCAGCTACATTAAAACATGGTCTATACTCATTACAATGCACTCATGATGGACACATAACTGTATTACACAATGATCTATACTCCTTACAAAGCACAAATGATGGATACACATCTATATTACAACACGATCTACACCAATTACAATGCACTCATGATGGACACAAGACTATATTACTACATATAGGTACAGTAACGGGGCATCGTTCTGTCGAATGCAACTGGTCTACATATAGGTACAGTAACGGGGCATCGTTCTGTCTAATGCAACTGGTCTACATATAGGTACAGTAACGGGGCATCGTTCTGTCAAATGCAACTGGTCTACATATATGTACGGTAACAGGGCATCGCTCTGTCGATTGCAACTGGTGTACATATAGGTACAGTAACGGGGCATCGTTCTGTCTAATGCAACTGGTGTACATATATGTACATTAACGGGGCATCGTTCTGTCGAATGCAACTAGTCTACATATAGGTACAGTAACGGGGCATCGTTCTGTCGAATGCAAATATACTACATATAGGTACAGTAACGGGGCATCGTTCTGTCGAATGCAACTGGTCTACATATAGGTACAGTAACGGGGCATCGTTCTGTCAAATGCAACTGTACTACATATAGGTACAGTAATGGGGCATCGTTCTGTCGAATGCAACTAGTCTACATATAGGTACAGTAACGGGGCATAGTTCTGTCGAATGCAACTCTACTACATATAGGTACAGTAACGGGACATCGTTCTATCTAATGCAACTGGTCTACATATATGTACGGTAAGGGGACATCGTTCTGTCGAATGCAACTAGTCTACATATAGGTACAGTAACGGGGCATCGTTCTGTCTAATGCAACTGGTGTACATATAGGTACAGTAACGGGGCATCGTTCTGTCGAATGCAACTGATGTACATATAGGTACGGTAACGGGGCATCGTTCTGTCGACTGGAACTAGTCTACATATAGATACAGTAACGGGGCATCGTTCTATCTAATGCAACTGGTCTACATATATGTACGGTAACGGGGCATCGTTCTATCTAATGCAACTGGTCTACATATATGTACGGTAACGGGGCATCGTTCTATCTAATGCAACTGGTCTACATATATGTACGGTAAGGGGGCATCGTTCTGTCGAATGCAACTAGTCTACATATATGTACGGTAACGGGGCATCGTTCTGTCTAATGCAACTGGTGTACATATAGGTACAGTAACGGGGCATCGTTCTATCTAATGCAACTGGTGTACATATAGGTACAGTAACGGGGCATCGTTCTGTCGAATGCAACTGGTGTACATATAGGTACGGTAACGGGGCATCGTTCTGTCTAATGCAACTAGTCTACATATAGGTACAGTAACGGGGCATCGTTCTGTCTAATGCAACTGGTGTACATATAGGTACAGTAACGGGGCATCGTTCTGTCGAATGCAACTGGTCTACATATAGGTACAGTAACGGGGCATCGTTCTGTCGAATGCAACTAGTCTACATATAGGTACAGTAACGGGGCATCGTTCTGTCTAATGCAACTGGTCTACATATAGGTACAGTAACGGGGCATCGTTCTGTCTAATGCAACTGGTCTACATATAGGTACAGTAACGGGGCATCGTTCTGTCTAATGCAACTGGTGTACATATAGGTACAGTAACGGGGCATCGTTTTGTCTAATGCAACTGGTGTACATATAGGTACAGTAACGGGGCATCGTTCTGTCAAATGCAACTGGTCTACATATAGGTACAGTAACGGGGCATCGTTCTGTCTAATGCAACTGGTCTACATATAGGTACAGTAACGGGGCATCGTTCTGTCTAATGCAACTGGTGTACATATAGGTACAGTAACGGGGCATCGTTCTGTCTAATGCAACTGGTCTACATACAGGTACGGTAACGGGGCATCGTTCTGTCTAATGCAACTGGTGTACATATAGGTACAGTAACGGGGCATCGTTCTGTCGAATGCAACTAGTCTACATATATGTACGGTAACGGGGCATCGTTCTGTCTAATGCAACTGGTGTACATATAGGTACAGTAACGGGGCATCGTTCTGTCTAATGCAACTGGTCTACATATAGGTACAGTGACGGGGCATCGTTCTGTCGAATGCAACTCTACTACATATATGTACGGTAACGGGGCATCGTTCTAACTAATGCAACTAGTCTACATATAGGTACAGTAACGGGGCATCGTTCTGTCGAATGCAACTTGTCTACATATATGTACGGTAACGGGGCATCGTTCTGTCGAATGCAACTCTACTACATATATGTACGGTAACGGGGCATCGTTCTGTTTAATGCAACTAGTCTACATATAGGTACAGTAACGGGACATCGTTCTGTCGAATGCAACTGGTGTACATATAGGTACGGTAACGGGGCATCGTTCTGTCTAATGCAACTGGTGTACATATAGGTACAGTAACGGGGCATCGTTCTGTCGAATGCAACTAGTCTACATATAGGTACGGTAACGGGGCATCGTTCTGTCTTATGCAACTGGTGTTCATATAGGTACAGTAACGGGGCATCGTTCTATCTAATGCAACTCTACTACATATATGTACGGTAACAGGGCATCGTACTGTCGAATGCAACTCTACTACATATATGTACGGTAACGGTGCATCGTTCTGTTTAATGCAACTAGTCTACATATAGGTACAGTAACGGGGCATCGTTCTGTCGAATTCAACTCTACTACATATATGTACGGTAACGGGGCATCGTTCTGTCGAATGCAACTCTACTACATATATGTACAGTAACGGGGCATCGTTCTGTCGAATGCAAATATACTACATATAAGTACAGTAACGGGGCATCGTTCTGTCGAATACAAATATACTACATATAGGTACAATAACGGGGCATCGTTCTGTCGAATGCAACTAGTCTACATATAGGTACAGTAACGGGGCATCGTTCTGTCGAATGCAACTAGTCTACAAATAGGTACAATAACGGGGCATCGTTCTGTCGAATGCAACTAGTCTACATATAGGTTAAGTAACGGGGCATCGTTCTGTCTAATGCAACTGGTGTACATATATGTACATTAACGGTGCATTGTTCTGCCTAATGCAACTGGTGTACATATATGTACATTAACGGGGCATTGTTCTGTCGAATACAACTGGTCTACATATAGGTACAGTAACGGGGCATCGTTCTGTCGAATGCAACTAGTCTACATATATGTACGGTAACGGGGCATCGTTCTGTTTAATGCAACTGGTCTACATATATGTACGGTAACGGGGCATCGTTCTATCTAATGCAACTGGTCTACATATATGTACGGTAACGGGGCATCGTTCTGTCGAATGCAACTAGTCTACATATAGGTACAGTAACGGGGCATCGTTCTGTCGAATGCAACTAGTCTACATATAGGTACAGTAACGGGGCATCGTTCTGTCGAATGCAACAGGTCTACATATAGGTACAGTAACGGGCATCGTTCTATCTAATGCAACTGGTCTACATATATGTACGGTAACGGGGCATCGTTCTGTCGAATGCAACTAGTCTACATATAGGTACAGTAACGGGGCATCGTTCTGTCGAATGCAACTAGTCTACATATAGGTACAGTAACGGGGCATCGTTCTGTCGAATGCAACTAGTCTACATATAGGTACAGTAACGGGGCATATAGGTACAGTATATATATATATATATATATATATATATATATATATATATATATATATATATATATATATATATATATATATATATATATATATATATATATATATATATATATATATACAGCTTCTAAAATAGTAGAAGCCCCATTGCTTGTGAGTCGTTATTTGAACAATACAGATAACTCACAACAGTAGAAATGTCACAACTTCAACACTAGATACCTAAAGTTCTACAACACGGAAGACGAAATTTTTAAGTCTAATTCAAAGTAGAATATCATACCATTTTATGGGAACATCCTTTTCTTATAGTTAAAGAACCGTCCTCTTCGTGATCGTATTGAGTCATACATTGTTCCTAAGGAACAAGAAATGAAAACAGTTATTTATATATGTTGCCATACATGTGATCGTAAGAGAGAGAGAGAGAGAGAGAGAGAGAGAGAGAGAGAGAGAGAGAGAGAGAGAGAGAGAGAGAGAGAGATGTAAATGAATTTCAGGTAAAAGGCACGATATAAGCTGGTTTACTTGTTTTAGTTTCTTATGTTGTTAGAATACAATAATTACCTTTTGTTTTAAACAGTAGCCTACGGTAAAAGCTCATGTTTGATTTAATCGTATTGTGCTTTGTGCTTTTATTTTATTTGTGTTCGTTGGATTACAGAATTCTGCTTTACAGTTATATTATGTATAAAGTATTCCATTTTAGACTTATTGAATCTCTACGCCTTGTCGACGATGAATAATGACTTAATAATAACAATAAAATTATAAAAAGGATAATTTTTTTTTTAATAGATAAATTCATAAGCTTTATTGATTTTGATATTAAAAAGCATTCACGGTTTTTCTCCGAGTTTTGACTAGCTGTTACTTTCGAAAGAAGTCGGTATCACCTAGTTTTCGGCTTTGCAATTTTTACTTTACAGGGAAAATAGTCTTGCTTTTCAAAACAAATGAAATATAGCATGTATATTAATCTAAAGCGCAACCGTGCTCATCATAGCACTCCATATATATGCATATAGACTAAGGACAGGTTTCAATGTAAAAAACGTTTGTCAATTTTTTTGCTGAAGGTTTTTAGGGCATTCCAGTTTCTCCAACATTCCTTAACTAACCCCCTCAATATAAGTGAAAAAAAAATTGACAAAGAGGGCTTTATAGCAGACATATTGATCCAGAGCTGTCATTTTATGGTGTTATTGAAGTTTATTTTCCACCTAAGGTATTGATATAGTGTCTGATAGTGAAATGTATTTTAACCCATATAAAGTACATATGATATTTACATGGCCGTCTTGACATATTGTAGTCTGGTTACAGATTTCTCCTGGTTTAAGTTCCAGACAAGCAAAACATGTTGACTTATCTGTAGGTGCACTTAGTACCGAACACCCTGAAATATATATATATATATATACAGTTCATATAACATACTGCTATCAAATAAGATTTAAAAGTAACTTGTTCAGAATAAAATTCAAAAAGTATATTTTTATGGTTTATTAATAATTTATTTAGTTTTATGCCAAGAAATATAAAAAAGAACAGAGAAAAAAGTCTGATTTTACAGCATATGTATACATGTCATTTGCTACTTTTGAATTTTTATAAGATAATACAATTCAAAAGTAAAACATGACAATACTTGTCATGTGCTACTTTTGAATTAAATTATTTTATTAAACTTCAAAAGTAGCACGTGGCACATACAATAACACACGTACTTCGTTTACGCCACTGAATTCGTTGTTCTCTTATAGTGTAATATATTATACAGTTAAGCTTATAAGGATAATGATAAAAGTAGTAACAAAATAAATCACAATGGAAACACAAGAATAACAAACTTCTTTGAGGCAGAAATAAAAATAATGGAAAATTACATAATAATAATAATAATAATAATAATAATAATAATAACAAAAAAAAATAAAAAATAAAAAATAAAAATGAAAAAAATTAAAGAGAGAGAGAGAGAGAGAGAGAGAGAGAGAGAGAGAGAGAGAAAACATAATAAAAAATCAAAAACGTAAATTATGGAATTCTATAGATTGTCCAAATTTGACTAAGGTACACCCTTAATTCATGCACGTAAAGAATAAATATAAAGACGCAGCACAATAATTATAGATTTCAGTGTAATATGTGACTTTATACCAAGGTGGTCGGTTCTTGTACAATTGAAGAAATCAGAGAACCTGGGAGGACCAGCGAACTTCGGTACGAACACTAGCACACATTCTTACAATGGTCTGCCCGAACGGGATTTAAACGGAATAAAAGTTTTTAAAGATGATGTGGTCAATAAGCGAATTTATGAAAAAAGGGGGACAATCCAAAAACGAAACAATAAAACGTGTTAATCCTACATATCTACAATTCTTCATAATTTTGACTTTTTTGACAGAGTATTCCTACATTATTTTGATATTTCATTTTGCAATTTGGTCATACTAGTCCTACGTCATTTTGACCATCCATTTTGGTCAGAAAAAAACTCTAAAATTTTGATTATCTGTTAATGGTCAGAGGAATACTACTTATTTTGACAATCCATTTGGGACAGTGTAAAATACATGTACATTATTTTGACCATCCATTTTGGTTCGACTAGTGCTACATTATTTTGACCATCCATTTTGGTCAGAGTAATATACGTAATTTTAACCAACCATTTTGGAAGAACCATTGAGGACTACATAATTTTGACCATCGATTTTGGCAGATAAATCCTTTATGAATTAGACCATTGATTTGGATCAGAGTATGCCTATAATTATATTATACAAATCTGACCAATTCATTTTGTTCGAATTAATACTTGTTCGATTTAGATTGATGTTATTCAACATAAATTATAAATTTAATACCAATTTTCTGGAAACATTTACATAATTTTAACCATCCATTTTGGTCGGACTAGACAAGACCACATCTTTTTGACCTTTAATTTTGGTCAGAGAAATCCTTATTGATTTTAATCATAATATATGGGTCGAGGTAAGTCAATATTACTTATCAATTTAACACATCTTTAAATAAATAGGACAAATAAAACAAAGAATTAAATACATTAAAATATTTCTCCGTTATTAATTTCTTTTTAATACAAAAATAAATAAAAGTAGAAGTGCGAGACAATGGAATGTTTGTAAATCACTGATAGAACACAGATATTTATGACGATTCCTGGCTACTCTGACAGTACAGTACTAAGATGAGTGTTAGTTACTAGGTTGATACTGTTTAACTTGGGTTTACTTCATTCTTTTGACTTGATGTTACTTAAAATAAAGTTTAAATAGTTAACAATATAAACATTTAGCGCTTGAAGCTACATTCTTCATTTAAGCTGTTTAAACTCTCTCCAAAAACAAATCGTGTCAGGGATTAATTGCTATATTTATAGAATTGTAAAAAAGGAAGTAGTGCTTCTTTATAAACAAAGGCCTGATTAAAATGTAAATAGTACACAACCGCTAGACTGATTAACATTCTCTTTATACTCTTGGTGTAGAATTGATGCCCTTACGGAGTTTGCTGTTTTATATTCAGAGGTATTAAATTGCATTTTCTGGATAGCAGGAGGTCGTGGGTTCGAATCCTGGCTAGTTCGATTTTAAATTTGAGATACCGTTTCCTCGTCTGACGTTCGGCATTAAGAGGCTAAATGAGTAATAGTGTTTTACGCTCCAGATGAATATTTCAACATTCCCCTAAATAATTCCATGATTAACAAATTGATTTGTTGAAAAATTGCTTATTTTACGTTGAACAACAATACAGCCGACTAATTATCTTCTGTCATTCTTTGTTCGTGTTTTATTATTGTTATAGTTGTTGCGTGTGACTCAACTGCATTTTATGTTTTTTATTTTATTTTATAATTCTTTTTTTTTTTTAATTTTTTGATTTTATTTTTTTTTATGCCCAAATTTCTTGGAAGTACATTTATACCAGTTTGTTTTAAATACGCAAATTTCAGAAAGGTTTGATCAATATAAAATATATAATCATCCCAAAGATGTGTAAGTAGAATGGATATTAAATATCGTAATTACATAAGGAGACGAAAATTGTTGTGCGACTCTTAAAGCAATAAGGATTTATAATGCGATCATGCATCACATACAATGTCTAACATGTATCTTTTTATTTTTGCTCAGTGTATTTATATTGTTTGTAGCAGATATAATCTTCTGTAGTAACCAAAGATGATATGTTTCTTAGCAGAACTTAACAAAAAGATACACGACCTATTCAAAAGACTCTTTGTTAATGAATTTAATCTAACCAGTATATATTTAAAAAAAAAACTTGCTTCTGAAACCCAATACCTCCGACTGTGACAGACAGTAACATAACACTGGACTATCATACAGGTTGATGGAAAAAAACTATTGTTAACGTTTTTAACATTATTTAAAATCAAACATAATTTTTTGTAAAAATTCATGTATAAATTTTCTAAATTTTGATTTTATTTTGATTCATAATAATCTTAGTACAATA
Organism: Tegillarca granosa; assembly: GCA_029721355.1. Classification (NCBI taxonomy): domain Eukaryota; kingdom Metazoa; phylum Mollusca; class Bivalvia; order Arcoida; family Arcidae; genus Tegillarca; species Tegillarca granosa. The sequence continues at coordinate 28,708 of JARBDR010000103.1, forward strand.
AGGACATTGTTGATGAATTGTATAACGTAGAGTGCAAAATGATACTGAAAATAAAAATGTTAACGGTTTACTTTTTGTGTTTAAAAAACTACCCTTTACATCAAAATTCATATATTTAACAATTAAACTGCTTTAAAATGATGTTCATTGTCAATATGAATGCAAAACCTTTGCAAGTAAACTGAATAACGTGCGTAAGCGCGTTATGATTAGTTTACCTTGAAATTTTTTGCATTCATATTGACAATTATTATTTTAATATTCATTGATTTTAAGACCAAAAAATTCCCATCTGTATCATATGCACATCGGGAGGAGTCCGGTAGACACAACAGCCACAAAGAACGTGCACGTGCATTTTAGACCGAGAACATGATTTTCGGCCGAAATATAGTCCACTAATAACAACAAATTTTTTTATTAATATTCAAATTGTTATTATTATTTTATATCTAATATTCTCAAAAATTCATTATGTTAATGAACCGTTCTTGTAAAATCTCGTAAATGCGCTTTTTTAGCCGTGTCAGCCGTGTTTGTTTACGTATAATATTGTAGTTCTGGATTGTGTATTGCATTTTATATGTATTCATACCCGGAGTCAGGTGGTTTTGTGATTTATAGTCCAAATGAACGCAACGGCTCTCAGCAAGCTTGGAGAAATGGGAATTTCACACGGCAAATGAAAATATGCGTTTTAAAACGCAAACTAAAAACTGACAAAGAATTGTCAAATACAAAAACAAAGTTCTGTATTTTAGCCAGAAATATCACAGTCTTTTATTTTAGTGAACTTTGCAGAAAACAGACAATACTTAACAAGAATTAGGAATATTTGTCAAATTATAAATACATGTAATATGTGTAATATGTACAGTATGTTTGTGGTTATTGTTACCAAGTAAATTACTAAGTTATTTTTTCCCGGGTATTGTATGTTTAGAAAAAAAGTTTTTATATACATTAAAACAAATATAGAGTCCACCATGAAAATAAATAAACCATGGACCATTGTATCTTTATTGTCTAACATTTACAAGTTCCTAGGTTCTTAAAAATATCACTATTTGTTGCGTATTTTTTTTAATTTCATGAAATTGAATTACTTCAACTATTAACATTCCCTGTTTTTGGTTAACAATTGTCTCAATTGTTTATGATACATTGAATCTGTATAAAGAAAATATATCCCATTTAGTTATTTTAAAACAGCCTGTCGCTCGATAATTGTTTCTAACATATTATTGAAAAAGTTTCCCTGCATTCACTTTTATAAATGTCATTTAAAATCATTAAAATTAAAAAAAACATCAAAATAAATAAATAAATAAATAAAATAAATAAATAAATAAATAAATAAATAAATAAATAAATAAATAAATAAATAAATAAAATGAAAATAATTCATTTGTCAACAAAAATAACAAAATCAGGAAAATGCACCATAAAAACGAAGAAACAAATTAAACTTAATATAATTGTAGAAACAAAGCTTTATGTATAAATAATAATCAATCATAAATGCAGACTTTTCACGTATGAGAAAATTACGAATTTCTTAACAAAGAAGAGAAAGTTATAAAACAAAACTGTGATAATTTACTTACCCAGACATAGAAATAATCCTAAAACTGTAAATGTCTTATAACGCGTCATGTTTCGTTAGGATGTCCACATAGTTCTACTTAACTACTTATTTAAATAAATATTTAAATGTGTAGGTGTCCGCGGGTTGTGACGTCATCAATTTATCATCAAATCAAACATCACTTTAATGGATTGGTACTCGCAATGGAAAGTTAATGTCTTTTCCATAAGGATACACTTTTACTCCAATTAATTTTACTCATATGTTTAGATTATGTTCATGTTTGGCTATAATTTGTAACTAAGTGTATCGGTAATTGTGTAAACGTCCGCCCAGTTTGTAGACCTTCTATCCCACACATCCGATGCAGAAAATTAAAATGGAAATTCTGAAAAGTACATTTCTAAAAAAATACCTTTTGAATAAAAATATTAAGCACAATGGTATTTACATTTTGTTCATTACGGTGGAATACACCTATACTTTTATGTTTAATTCTGCATATTCATTTAAAGAAAACAAAATTTTAAAAAAGTTAAAAAATAAAAATTGATTAAAAGAGAGAATTTCAGTGGTTGCGAAGACATTTGATCATGTAATAAAGAGAGTTTTCCAGTTTAAAACACACTTTCAACTAGTCTTTACTGATCAGTAATCAACTAGTTATCTAAAAGTATCCAAATTCGAAAATTCCAATTTCTGTTCGTGTTATAAGGCATTGGGTTGTAAGATGAAATAGATATTTTACTAAAAATTGACTATAATTAGCTATTCTTTATTGAACTAATTCCGTACTTAATTTAATTATTTCTTCTGTTGCTTTAATCAGCTAATTTTTAGTACTTTATAATGTGTCAAATTTTTGGGAAAATAATTTTTTTTTAAAAAAAATCAGCACATAACACAGATATGAAATTACGAAATTATATGAACGGAATGCATCAATTGTTCCTTTGCTAATGATTCTAATAATATGTGTAGATCTTAATATATTTAAACTGAAAAATAAATAAAAAAGACAAAAACCTAAGACTTCAGAATTATGTGAAATTAAAATTGTCCGATTACTGCCCGTTTGAAGATACTTGACTAATGGTCTATTGTCAATGTAAAAATTGAAATTGATAATAGTGAAAAGGAAAAAAGAATAAACAGTCATATATAACTGCTATTCATGCAAATAACAATCAAATTCAAAATAATTCTATTTTTAATGTGAAGTACTGTTATTTGATTTGCAGGCAAAGGCTATAGTTTAAAACTTTACTTTATAATTGAACCGATTTAAAATGATGTTCATTGTCAGTATGAATGCAAAGCAAACTGAATAACGTGCGTTAAAACAGTTCAATTGTAATATTTTGGTTAAGTAATTTAAATTAATAATAATGATAATAACAATAATAATTTATTGATTTCAAGATTAAAAAATTTCCTTCTACAACACGTGCACATCAGATGGAGTCCAGTAGACGCAACAGCCACAAAAAACGTGCACGTGCTTTTTAGACCGAGAACATGATTTTCGACCGAATTATAGTTCTTAAATAACAACACATTTATTTTGTTGATATTAAAATAATTATATGTCTGATATTCTCCAAAATATATTATGAATCGTTCTGGTAAAATCTTGAAAATTTTTAGCAATGTTAGCCGTGTATGTTTACCTACGATAAGCAGTGTATGTTTACCTATGATATTGTAGTTTTGGATTGTGTATTGTATTTCATTCACGGAGTCATGTTGTGATTTATAGTCTATATGAACGCAACATGTCTCAAGCTTGGAGAAATAGGAATTTTATAGGGCAAAAGAAAATTTTATGTATAATATTATGTAGTATGTGTTCTCTGTATTGTAAATATACATGCACAATTTTTGGAAATAAAGAACTCGAAGAAGATTTTACATTTAAAGTATATATGGAGTTAGAAAGACAACTAGAGTACTACTCTATTAGTGAAAAGTAACATTCATCGTAGCCTAAAATAAACGATAAATCAATGTCAAAAAATGTATTTTAAAAAAAAAAAAAAGTCTAGTTTTAACACGCAACAAGTTTTTGAAGTATCTAAATGCTTAAATGACAAATATATACTTCTAAGAGTAACTGTAACTTAATGCCAATGCTGATTGGTTTGTAATAGTTTTTAGGTTTTAAGGTGTATGCAAATTTTATAATATCCATACATTTTATATATTTGTTGAGTTTCAGCAATTCAGTTCTTCAAAAAGTTACACTTAGCATAATGGACTTTTTGACACTTATATTAGCTATTAAATTTAATTCAAACGAGGGCAAAATGGCCTTTTTTAAAACACGACATTTCGACTGCACATGACTGGACAAAAAATTAGGAAGGAACACCAATAGATATTTCATTCACAATTCACTTAAAGAAACTTGAAGTTTTTTACGTCTCGTTATTGTGTACCATTTCTGATAATCAAAACAATAATTTAATTTTCTTAAATTAAAAATTTTTCATTAAACCATTTTTGTGTCATTTCAGGTATTTATGTTATTTTAACATGTTGTTATTTTGTATAATTCCCTATAATGAACTATATAGCCATTTTTATCCTCTTTGATAATAAAATCATAATTTTAGTATTATGCCTGATAATTAATGTGTTCAAAAGTGTGGCTTGATTTCAAAATGTTGATATTTAAGCAACAAACAAAAATCATAACTACGGTACGTATCGTTACGCGAGTGAAACAAGTATTTTGGTATTTTAAACAATTATTTGAGTATTTAGATGCAGTCGGTAGGACATGGTCTTTATATAAGTACTGTAAGTGTATAGATAAGTTATAACGCCCATAGATAATTACTGTAGACATTTAACCGTTCAGCAGCAGCACAAACTTGTGTCAATAAAAGATAGGACAATTTCTTAATCAGTTAATACCTATCATTTAGGTAAGGTTAACCCCAGGTAATAATTAATGACATTTACACGTGAAAATATGAAAACAAGTTATCTCTAGAGAAGATCTTTTCAAACACTTTCCCTTAATATTTTTATTTTGGAAAAAAGGAGTTTATCTAATAAATATTTAATTAAAGTTCTTGGCCAGAAATACATGTATGTACCATTCATATACACTTTGTATTGAATATGTTTCGGGTGCGCGTGTTTTTAAGTGGCGTGTCAACTTTTTTAAGTGCTATTTCGCATGGACAATATCGCCATCAAGTATAGATATCAGACGAAATAAAAAAACACGTGTTACGAAAGCAGCAAAGCAAGAACATATCAGAATACGTCATTTTCAAAAAACGAAAAGTAAGAAGTTTAGGATCATTGAAACTTCCACCGTGCTTTTTACTTTTGACATCACATAGAGACAATAAAACGTAATGTCTCTTTGTTAGTTGTAGCACATGGATCAGAATGTTGAACTTTTTTACTTTCCTCCTACATAAATAAATAGATTGACGCCCTTGTAACATGTGTCGGGATAATCATATTGTTAAAATAAAACATCAATAGCACGGCCTCGATTCAATGTGGCATATATACATGTAGGTCTCCCAAAATTGTAATCTTGTTTCTTGACTTTTTCCACATAGGCGGATCGCTCGGCCTTTTGAGATTTACCCTTTAAAAAAACCAAATATATTCCGACAAGTACTTATTACTGTTTGTATTGTATAATATAGAACTTTTTATTGCTTATAAACTATTAAAATGTTGGTAATTGTAAAATGTTATGTGTTATCTATTTAAATGTCACCTTAACACATACTAGTAAGGACTTAGACATTGAAAACAGTTCTAGTCACCTAAACACAGATTACTAAGGACTTACGCATTGAAAGCAGTCTTTTCTAGTCACCTAAACACAGACTTCTAAGGATGTAGGCATTGAAAGCACCATTTTGATATTTTGCCTCCACCTTTTTGACGATATGTTCTGAATTGTTATATTATTTCTTGTTCTGCGTTAGTGTCTGCTGTTGCCAAAGCCATTTTCTTTCTTTTATGGTATGATTTGGGTTGGTACGACTTTTTCACCTCTAATCTTGATGAATGGTATTGATTCTGTTGTTAAGGCTATTTTATCATACTTTGATGATGTTTTTTCTTGGTTGCTAGTTACTTTCATCTTTGTTGATGTTACGGTTTCAGTTGTCCTGACTACTCCTTTCTTTTTTTTTATTGTTGTCAATTGCCATAAATATATTTTCCATCTTTTGTTGTTCTTATGATTTCGTTTGCAATTGCTATGGCTACTTTGTGTCATTTGCTTATAGTATGGTTTCGGTTGCTATAGCTTTTGTACATTCTTTGCTGATGGTGTTCATTGGGTTGCTCTAGCTTTGTTAATATTGTGTTGTTCGTAGTTTTGGCTATTTCCACTTCTTCGTTAGTGAGGTCGGTTTCTGTGGGGTTTTCCGTTCCTAGTTAATAAAGTGTTCTCGGATACTAGAACTATTTTCTGTCTTTTGTTTGTTAAAAGCACACGGTTTCTTTAATCATTCATTGTACTTTGTCAATGGATTCGCTTGTCATGACTACATATTATGATGGTGCGTTCTTAGTTGCTACAGCTCTTTACTGTACCTTGTTGATAGAGTGTCCTTAGTTGCTGTCAGTTTTCATTGCTAGTTTACCCATTTGATGATAATATGTTAACGGTTTATATGGCTATTTTCCGTGCTTTGTGTGTGTTTTTTTTTTTTTTTTTTTTTTTTTTTTTTTGCTGCTATGAGCATTTATACAATTCATTGCCGCCATTTTTTCATGGAGATGTGATGAAGGGGTTTATCAGGAATTTGAGAAGGGAAACAACGAGTTTTGGAAGGGAAATACATACGTGTTTAGGGAAATGGAAAAGTTTTTGGGTATTATTACAATATTTTACTGTATTTACATTTTGATTCAGTCTCTTTTTACCTTACCGGGTAGGTCACTGAACATCTCCAACAAAATCAAAGACAGTATGTCAAAACATTTCTGGTAATGAATTTTGAAGATAAAAACTTTGTTTGTAGGCAGTGCCCTTTAGCTGAAACAACAGCATTGTGTATGGCTGAAACAAGTGTTTTGTTTATATTTTATTATCAGTTTATTTGGCGGAAATATATAGATAAAACAAAACTAATGCTAAACTTCGATTTGTGCTCTATCTTATATTGTTCCTCTTGATTGGTTTACTTGTTTTATGTTCATGGTTGTCATAACTTTTGCCAAGTACAAGTTTTGCGAATAATTTTTTATTCAATTTCAATTTATTATTTATAGTCTTGTACAAAACATGCTTAAATTTGTTGACTCCTTGTGATTTAATTAACCTAAAAACAAACTGCTGGAACTAACTTAGCCTATACGTCTTTATGATATTTATAAATCAATTCGTTTGTAAACATATCATTCAAGTTCTTCAGATATAACCCTAGAAGTTCTTTAATGTAAATATTCGGTATAAACAACCTCTTGATCCTAGGGTCACAAACAAAAACCGATTTTTATTTTTCACATTTTTATAAATTATACAAACTCGCAGATAATCAACACCTAACAACCATGTTTGAACTACAAATAAAAACAAACAAATCTGGACATACGATTACTGATGGGTTAATTACCCAGTCTGTGTAAACGCTGGACATACGTGTACTGTAGGGTTAATTTCTAGTCTGTGTAAACGGGGTAAAAATCTGGACACAAGAGTACTGAAAGTTTAATTGTCCAGTCTGTGTACACAGGAGTACAAATCTGGACATACGTGTACTGTAGGGTTAATTGTCTAGTCTGTGTAAACGGGGTAAAAATCTGGACATACGAGTACTGAAGGGTTAACAGTCCAGTCTGTGTAGACTGGGTACAAATCTGGACATACGAGTACTAAAGGGTTAATTGTCCAGTCTGTGTAAACTGGGTACATATCTGGACATATGAGTACTGAACGGTTTATTACCAAATCTGTGTAAACGCTGGATATACGAGTAGCACTGAAGGGTTAATTGTCCAGTCTATGTAATCGCTGGACATACGAGTACTGAAGGGTTAATTGTCCAGTCTGTGTAAACCGGGGTACAAATCTGGACACACGAGTACTGACGGGTTAATTGTCCAGTCTGTGTAAACCGGGGTACAAATCTGGGCACTCGAGTACTGAAAGTTTAATTGTCCAGTCTGTGTACACAGAAGTACAAATCTGGACATACGAGTACTGAAGGGTTAATTGTCCAGACTGTGTAAACCGGGGTACATATCTGGACATACGAAAACTGAAGGGTTAATTGTCAAGTCTGTGTACACAGGGGTACAAATCTGGACATACGAGTACTGAAGGGTTAATTGTCCAGTCTGTGTACACAGGGGTACAAATCTGGACATACGAGTACTGAAGGGTTAATTGTCCAGTCTGTGTAAACGGGGTACATATCTGGACATACGAGTACTGAAAGGTAAATTGTCCAGTCTGTGTAAACCGAGGTACAAATCTGGACATACGTGTACTGAAGGGTTAATTGTCCAGTCTGTGTAAACGGGGTACATATCTGGACATACGAGTACTGAAAGGTTAATTGTCCAGTCTGTGTAAACCGGGGTACAAATCTGGACGCACGAGTTCTGAAAGGTTAATTGTCCAGTCTGTGTAAACAGGGGTACAAATCTGGACATACTGAAGGGTTTATTGTCCAGTCTGCGTAAACCGGGGTATATATCTGGACATACTAGTGCTGAAGGTTTAATTGTCCAGCCTTTGTAAACAGGGTACATATTTGGACATACGGGTACTGAATGGTAAATTGTCCAGACTGTGTACACAGGGGTACAAATCTGGACATACGAGTACTGAAGGGTTAATTGTCCAGTCTGTGTAAACGGGGTACAAATCTGGACATACGAGTACTGAAGGGTTAATTGTCCAGTCTGTGTAAACGGGGTACAAATCTGGACATACGTGTACTAAAGGGTTAATTGTCGAGTCTGTGTAAACGGGGTAAAAATCTGGACATACGAGTACTGAAGGGTTAACAGTCCAGTCTGTGTAGACTGGGTACAAATCTGGACATACGTGTACTAAAGGGTTAATTGTCGAGTCTGTGTAAACCAGGGTACATATATGGACATACGAGTACTGAAGGGTTAATTGTCCAGTCTGTGTAAACGGGGTACATATCTGGACATACGAATACTGAAGGGTTAACAGTCCAGTCTGTGTAAACGGGGTACGTATCTTGATATACGAGTACTGAAGGGTTAATTGTCCAGTCTGTATAAACGGGGTACAAATCTGGACATACGAGTACTGAAGGGATAATTGTACAGACTGTGTACACAGGGGTACAAATCTGGACATACGAGTACTGAAGGGTTAATTGTCCAGTCTGTGTAAACGGGGTACATATCTGGACATACGAGTACTGAAAGGTTAATTGTCCAGTCTGTGTAAACCGGGGTACAAATCTGGACATACGTGTACATAAGGGTTAATTGTCGAGTCTGTGTAAACCAGGGTACATATATGGACATATGAGTACTGAAGGGTTAATTGTCCAGTCTGTGTAAACGGGGTACATATCTGGACATACGAATACTGAAGGGTTAACAGTCCAGTCTGTGTAAACGGGGTACGTATCTTGACATACGAGTACTGAAGGGTTAATTGTCCAGTCTGTGTAAACGGGGTACATATCTGGACATACGAGTACTGAAGGGTTAATTGTCCAGTTTGTGTAAACGGGGTACAAACTGGACATACGAGTACGGAAGGGTTAATTGTCCAGTCTGTGTAAACGGGGTATATATCTGGACATACAAGTACTGAAGGGTTAATTGTCCAGACTGTGTAAACCGGGGTACAAATCTGGACATACGAGTACGGAAGGGTTAATTGTTCAGTCTGTGTAATTGGGGTACATATCTGAACATACGAGTACTGAAGGGTTTATTGTCCAGTCTGTGTAAACGGGGTACAAATATGGACATACGAGTACTGAACGGTTAATTGTCCAGTCTGTGTATACGGGTATATATCTGGACGTACGAGTACTGAAGGGTTAATTGTCCAGTGTGTGTAAACCGAGGTACATATCTGGACATACGAGTACTGAAGGGTTGATTGTCCAGTCTGTGTAAACGGGGTACAAAACAGCTGTTTATTTGGATTATACGTCCAAGTTATTTTGGTTTTACTTCTACAGAGGCTTTACAATCTATATACGAGACATTATTTAAGCACTGACATGTTGGGATGTAGGACAGCTGGTCGTACAACTGTCATTGGTATTCCAGACAAACTTAGTTAAAACGACCATAGCTGTACCAGGCAAACTAAGTTATAACTTCTACAGCTTTTTAACACAAACTTAGTTATAACTGTCATAGCTTTATGTAAACAGGGCAAACTTATTAGTTATAACTGTCATAGCTTTATGTAAACAGGGCAAACTTATTAGTTATAGCTGTCATAGCTTTACAGGGCAAACTTATTAGTTATAACTGTCATAGCTTTACCGGGCAAACTTATTAGTAATAACTGTCATAGCTTTACCGGGCAAACTTATTAGTTATAACTGTCATAGCTTTACAGGGCAAACTTATTAGTTATAACTGTCATAGCTTTACCGGGCAAACTTATTAGTTATAACTGTCATAGCTTTACAGGGCAAACTTATTAGTTATAACTGTCATAGCTTTACCGGGCAAACTTATTAGTTATAACTGCCATAGCTTTACTTGGCAAACCTACTAGTTATAACTTCATAGCATTTTCAGGCAAACTAAACTATAACTGCATAGCCATTCTCGCAAACTAAATTATAAATACCACCTTTTCAAGGCAAACACTATAATTGCATAGCTTTTTCAGACAAATTGAATTTTAACTCGCATAGCTATTCAACGCAAACTGAGTTATAACTGTCATCGTTATTCCGGGCAAACTTAGTTATAACTGCCATAGCTTTACTTGGCAAACTTATTAGTTATAACTTCATAGCTTTTTCAGGCAAACTAAATTGTAACTGCATAGCCATTCCTCGCAAACTAAATTATAAATACCACCTTTTCAAGGCAAACACTATAACTGCATAGCTTTTTCAGACAAACTGAATTATAACTCGCATAGCTTATCAACGCAAACTGAGTTATTACTGTCATCGTTATTCCGGGCAAACTTAGTTATAACGGCCATAGCTATTCAAGGCAAACTTACTAACGGTTATAACGGCCATAGCTATTCAAGGCAAACTTAGTTATAACGGCCATAGCTATTCAAGGCAAACTGAGTTATAACTGTCATCGTTATTCCGGGCAAACTTAGTAATAACTGTCATTGCTATTCAAGGCAAACTTACTAACGGTTATAACGGCCATAGCTATTCAAGGCAAACTCAGTTATAACGACCATAGCTATTCAAGGCAAACATACTAACGGTTATAACGACCATAGCTATTCAAGGCAAACTTAGCTATAACGGCCATAGCTATTCAAGACAAATTTAGTTATAACTGCCATAGGTATTCAAGGCAAACTTACTAACGTTTATAACGGCCATAGCTATTCAAGGCAACCTGAGTTATAACTGTCATCGTTATTCCGGGCAAACTTAGTTATAACGGCCATAGCTATTCCAGGCAACCTTACTAACGGTTATAACGGCCATAGCTATTCAAGGCAAACTGAGTTATAACTGTAATCGTTATTCCAGACAAACTTAGTTATAACGGCCATAGCTATTCAAGGCAAACTTAATAACGGTTATAACGGCCATAGCTTTTTCAGGCAAACTTAGTTATAACGGCCATAGCTATTCAAGGCAAACTTAGTTATAACGGTCATAGCTATTCAAGGCAAACTCAGTTATAACGGCCATAGCTATTCAAGGCAAACTTAGTTATAACGGACATAGCTATTCAAGGCAAACTTAGTTATAACGGATATAGCTATTCAAGGCAAACTGAGTTATAACTGTCATCGTTATTCCGGGCAAACTTAGTTATAACGGCCATAGCTATTCAAGGCAAACTTAGTTATAACAGCCATAGCTATTCAAGGCAAACATAGTTATAACGGCCTAATCTATTCAAGGCAAACTTAGTTATAACGGCCATAGCCATTTCGAGCAAACTGAGTTATAACTGTCATAAATATTCAAGGCAAACGTAGTACTTTATACCTTCAAAATGCTTTTTTGCACAACTTTGAAATCCAATATCCCATTACTGTGCTATATATTTTGTAATAACCTGTTTCCTTGTTTGGATTATCGATCAAAACGACTCTCACAACCGAGGTTCAAATTCTTCTGGTGCAGATTCTAGTTTGAAATAGTTTTTTCCCAATTCACTTGCTGACAGTTGACAATTTCTCTGTTTTCCTCCATCATCCGAGAAGTGACCGCCTTGTTAAATCAAAATCTTGACAGGGGTTATAAACATCATTATTCAACACACACACACACACACACACACACACACACACACACACACACTCTCTCTCTCTCTTTCTCTCTCTTCCAACATTAAAAAACAACAACCAATGTAAAAGCTGCAAGAATATTTATGCTAAGTAAATCAAAAATTACACACCTAATACTTGTTTTGCTTGCAATCTTAAATAAACATAATGCCACTTAATCAGGTCATGACTGTTTTACAGAACCCGCATATTAATGACTGGTTCCCATATTAAAAATAATCATTAAAATGCAACAAAATACTATAAATATTACTGGTTCCCATCCTTAATGTGATTATCAAATCAAAGAATAGGGAACCTTAAATATTCAAAATATTGAACAGAAAACCTTAGACACCATGATTGAAAAAATAACAAGTAACCTTACATGTTACTTGTTGCTACACTTAATGAGCAAAAATGAAATATGATTATGACTTAAATAAGAAGGGGTCAACCCTTAAAAAAATATAAAAATCTGATAGTATTTCATTTTAATAAATAAAATTTTGTATTTAAGTTATGAAAAAAGCAATCTTTGAAACAGGAATAAAGACACTGTATAACCAGACCAAAATAATGTTTACCATTGTCCTTGAAAATAAAATGGTAAGATCTGATGTTTCATTGAATTCATTATGTAATACAGAAAGGTTTACGTTCCTGTAATAGATTGTATTTTCATAAAGATTTTGATATGAGATTAAATACCATGTGTAAAATCTTAGTTGGCCGATTGTCCTTAAACGATCTTGAATCATGACTGAAATAGCATCTTATCTTAGCTCACTCATAACAACTTCCCTTGTGAAAATTATTTAAGCAACATTTTTTTTCTAAAATAAAAAAGAAAATAATTTGTACATATGAAATTTATTTGTGATTATTGTACAACAGTAGAACTGCAGGGAGACTATTATTGTACAACAGTAGAACTGCAGGAAGACTTTTATTGACATAAACAATCAAACTATTAACAAAAATTTGTTTTTAAAAATAGTGAAAAAAGTTCACAAATTTTAATTTATTTAAAAAAAAAAACCCTGGTCTTATGTGAGATAATGAAAATTTCTAACAATCCTTGTTACAAATGATATAAAATGTCTTTTTCTCACAAGCAATTCATAAGGTATGCATTTTGTCTTCAATAAAATGAAATAACAAAATCTGTCTGTCATGTGTGGATTCTGTTTCTCAAAACAAAGTGTCAATTCTGTGTCACAAAATAAAATCTTTCTTTAACATGAAGATTTTGTATCAAAACAAATCTGCAATAGGTAAATTTTGTGTCAAAAATGCTTGCTGAAATCATTCATTTTTTCTCATTTAATCAAGCTTGCTTCATGCAATTTATATCTGTTTGAAGATTTAGACAATTTCTGGTTAAAAAAAAAAATTATTCACATTGCCCACTGCCTTTGCACTGTGTTTGTCACAATGTATTTAAAAAAGTAATGTATAATTAAATAAATTTGAATGAAAACTATTATATTTTACTTACTTATGCTTAGTTAACAAAGAATACATTACCAATGGAAAATATAACAGCAAAATGAACCTATCAGAGAACATTTGATTAACAAAGAATATCTTACAAAAATGTTGACATTTTTATACATGTTGACATTTTTATATGCTTAAAAACTGGCAAATAAAAGTTTCTTCAGCCTGAAAATATATCAACAATGGTAATGTTTTTGTGTAAACAGTACCATGGTTAACACGTGGAATTATGTAGCAATGATAGTATCTTTCCTAGAGATATTCTATTGTATTTAAAGAACTGCATAGTGAATTTCAGTTCTAACTAAAGGCTGAAGTAAACAATTACCACAAATACAGCGACTCCAAAAGAAGTAGAGATTGGGTGTAAATAAAACTGGAAAACAATAAATAAATCAAATAAATTATAAAAATATGTGGATGCAGTATTAAAGCAAAACAAAATATTTAAATAAAAATGCAATTTTTTTTAATAATGAAAAAAGCACTACTTAAATAAACAAGAATACAGTGTCATACCTAAAAGAACAAAAAACATAAATACCATGTAACAAATCACTGGTACCCGATCTCAATACTTTGTGTGTCAGTAACAACTAACCATATACCTCACAGTGACATATTGAGAGGGTAACATTAATTTATGTACCATGTACTAAATAGATTATGAAGAAAACTATACAGAAAAAAAACAACTATATATCAACACAAAAGAACACATGAAAAAACAAAAACAAAAACAAAATACTTGCATGCACAAACAACAAAAACAATAAATACAAACAAACAATTTAAATTAAAGTGTTAAAAAAATTAGGTTACAATTGATAAAATAAATATATTAAAAATATTAAATAATTCATAATATATTTATTATTATGAAAAAGCGAAAATAGAAACAATTTAGAAACCACATAACAACTTAACTATTTGACATGGCCTTCTAGTCGGTAAAAACACCACACCTTTGTATGAAACTAAATGTGTTCCAGTGCATTATGACAATGTTGACATGCAAAGACAGAGCATTCATATTGACCACAAAAGCATTCTCAAAACAGTTAAAAGTCCTAATATTATATTTTTGTTAGAAATAGTTAACAAAAATATTCTGTAATTCTGCAACTAAAATATTTATTTTTCAAGATTTCAAATCCAGATATTATTTTTCTCAATGTACATAATTATGCTTATCATGCTTTGTAAGGTATTGCAAATCTAAAATTGGAAATACATGTATGATGTAACAAAAGAAATTTATTTATTTAAATGCAAGGTCATGTGATCAATTGATGCAGGGCAAAAGATATTTAAATTTATGGTAATTCTTTTCCCTATTGTATTTCCTATTTTAAGAGGAATGACATTTATAAGACTATAAATGCAATTCATCACATGACCCTGCATATGAATTATTAAGTTTCAAAAATAATAAATATAATCAAATTTTGAAATTTGAAAAACCTGACATTTTTCTTTCTGAAAGGAAAATTTTACAATAATAAAAAAAAATAATCTTAATATTTTAATTTTTAAATCACATTTTGCCAAATAAAGCAGAAATCTACGATCATTCATTTTCCCGATTACTTGTAAAACATCTTACCATTAATAAGATAACATATAATACAAAAATCAAACCAAAGCAACCCAACAATAATGTTAAACTCTGTGCTCATGGGAACAAAAAAGTTAAAGCAAGTATTTTAAAAAAGAGTTTCTTGAAATAATAATATTGTATCAAATTCACTAGACTCCAATGTAGCATATTTAAAAATGTGACATGATATTGGCACTAAAAATATGACACAATATATTGGCCCTAAGTATGTATCAACAATATTCATTCTACTCAAAAATACCTAAATCTGATAACAAAGCATTCCGTCTTTTTTTCTTTCTTTTAATTAAAACATAAACATATGTCATATATTGTTATTACACCAGTCTAAAAACTTAAATAACACACACACACACACACACACACACACACACACACACACACACACACCTTAATTGCAACAAAATATTGATGATATACTGCAAATCAAAATGGCTCATATACTGGTAAGGCAGTATATCTAAAATCTACTTCGCAGGTTCCATGACAATTGATATCTTCAAAAAATAATTAAACAATAAATGCATTGAACGAGGGATTCAATAACAATGATAAATAAATAAATAAATGAGTAAGGCAGTAAAATAAGTTTTCAAATTGTAGATTCTAGCTAGGACTTTTTTCCTGATAAAGGGAAATTAAAAAAAAAAGAAAAAAGAAAGAATATATATATATATATATATATATTTTAATGTCATGTGGGAGATAAACAATTTTGAAAACACAATAGGTTATCAACAAGATAACAACAATTGTAAACTGTTTCAGATTCTTTTTAATAAATAATATTTGAAACAAATAAATACATGTATATAACTGAACACTTTTAATGAGATACACATCACTACATTAATGAGATTACTTACACCTGTTGGATTGAGATCATGATGTTATGGGATATATTGCTTTTTAAATCTGTAAATACATTAACTAGTCTGTACCATTTTAGGCAAAATAAGTTCAAATACATGTTAATGTATAGTCAAACTTTTTTCTTTTAATTTTTGCCAGTGTACTAGAATAAACATTCGAGGTACTACAATAAAATCAGTAGATCAATGTAACTTATACGCTTATATTTTGTGCAGAAATTATATAAATATCTAACAATATTTATCTTTTATATAACAAAGGTTACATACACTTCTACACTACAACTATTGTATATAATTTTCTACATTAATAATTTCTTCTATCTAAAAATATACAATGGTATATATGTATTTACAAAAAATATCAGAATAGCCATGAATTAAAGTTTTTTTTTCTGAATTTCTTTTAAATTTTGCTATCATTCTGATAATACAAAATTAAAAAAATTCTTATAAAGAATTCTAAAATGCCCTTAACAAAAACAATATTGACATATCTGGGTTGAGAAAAATAAAGTAAAAAAACCACCTCATTACTGTCATAGGATAACATTTTACATAGAGTGTAGAAAGGGAGACAACTCAGTATGCTGTACTTGAGAAAATGACATAATTCTACACAGGTGCTTTTGATTAAAACAACTATCTGAAATTAATTATTTATTAAAAATTGAGATTCTAAATTGAACACAATTCATGTTTATATTTCAGCTATTTTAGCTAAATTAGAAATAGGAAAATATATAGACAATCTCTCTCAGCATGATTTAATTATGAATCATAATCATTTCACTATGCTCATAATAACAGTTTAGGATTTTTATCTATTGTTTCCCCTCATTTCATCAAGTACTAGTTCATTAATATTTCTTAATAGTAAATAGAAAAAAAAAAAAAAAAAAAAAACAATAATAAATCCGATTGTAGCCTATTTAAACCCTGAGAAAACAATTAAACTGGATAAAGGAACTGATTTATTACGTCATAACAAAAATAACTTCATATCAGAACGTAACCAAGTCTAATCAAATCCTCAGTCAAAAAAATGTTAGATCAAATTATATATATATATATATATATATATATATATATATATATATATATATATATATATATATATATATATATAACTTATGGACTGGTACGTCAGTAACATAGCAAATGCACTCTGGTTTTAATTATAAATGTATAACAATATATAACAGGTTCATCTATACCTGCATTGGATCACACTGTAGTTGCAATTATAGCCAACATTCCAGGTTATTCAGCATATAAAAGTCAATTAGCATATAAATATATATTGATGAAAACAGAACATAAAGTCCATTATTATTTTTAACACAACTTGAAACTTGAAAAACAAGCTCGACATATGACTGATAAAAACTACTCTAAATAAAATTTCCAAGTACATCCCATCTCTATATTAATGAAAAGATTTATGTAAATGTTTTATATATATGCAATATGAAATATATATACATATGTTAATGTTAGGTGGTTGTGTCAAACGAAAAGAAATGAATCTCATTATTGTAGATATCCAAAAGGACAACAGTCGACGTTATCAGTATACGTTTTAAGACTATAAAATTTCTGTTAGCTAGAAAGTCATTGGGATTTTGCCGATGAACCACATAATAAATACTACATAACAATATGCAGGATGATTATAAAAAATTATCACATCTATGTCAAGAATAATGTATTTTGCAACAGAGAGAAAATGTCACCTTATGTGAATCTGTAACCAATAGTAATAATTATGCCATAAAATTCAACGAGTTTCAAATGGTACACTCATAAACCCCATTAAACTTTAGGACACATGAATATATAAAATAAACATGCCTATGCCAGTTTTATGCCAGCTCTTAAGGCACTTGTTGTTGTTGTTTTTTTTTTAAATCAAATTTCATTGATATCTAAGACATGAGTTGAATTTACTGAACAGCAATACAAAATAGATTTGACATCTTTGCTGTCTTTCATGATAAAAATACATTGGAACCTGTTTAAACTGAACCCTATGTAAATTATGTGTAAATTAATAATCTAAAGTGTGGCCATATCATTAACATTGTTTGTTGAATTAATTTCTGTATATCAAATACATCTAGATTAGGTACAACATCTTCAGTCCTTTTCATGTTCAATGTTGACAGATTCCACTTGTGATTATTTATAAACAAATCTTGATTGTAAAACTGACTTATCATTATAATGTCTATAAAATTCATGTTCAAACATGATGAAAAACTAACAATAGAACCTCTGAATGTTGAAAAACATCAAAGTATTTGTGACAATAGGGAATAATCTAATCCAGGTTTAAAAGGCAGGGTGTGAATTACAAGAAATTAGAAATCTAAAATTGAAACAAAGAATGTATTTTGAAAATTTCATTTCAAATAGCTTCAATATTTGAATTGATTGCATACAGTATTTATAACAAATAACTTGAGTACTCAATAATTATTAAGTCCTGATGGACATATTAAACACAGAAACGATATGCTGTAAATTATAGTTTTTGAATAATAAAAAAAACCCAATAAGCCATCATAAAAGCTTTCTAATATTGAACAGGAACTTGTGTTAGAAATACCATTCAATGTAATCAGAGGCAATTATAGATGACATGATCATAAATAACAAATAAATATCTCCTTAAGAATGATAGACAATTCATTCTGATCTGAGAAAAATAGGTCATGATGCATGATGACTTAAAAACTGAAAACTTGTGTGATTTAAGATGCCTGTTCTTCCCTATGAAGTCATTTGAATGTAGACTAGTTGAATAGACATAATTGTTTGTGCTTTGAGATATACAAGGAATGATAAGTACTGGCATCTTCACTCAACTGTTTACTCAGACTTTTTGCCTTCTTCTGGTATAACCTCAAATAACTTCTGTAGAAACAGAGTGACTCCATCTAAAATTACATAATAAAGACATTGTGAATGTAAATTTAACAGCTCTTCAACAATTCTAAAAGAAGAATATTTTAATTCTATTAATAAAACTAAACAGTTATCCAATACTTTTAGACTGTTTACTTTTCAGCTTATTTAAAAATGTTATATTTGTCTAGTGTGTGTGTGTGTGTGTGTGTGTGTGTGTGTGTGTGTGTGTCTCTCTTTGTGTGTGTGTCAGTGTATCTATATATGAAAATCTTATTTCTGGTACCTGACCTAAGACCACAAAGTAAACTTATGTTCAATAATGCATTGTTTTAACAGTTATCTTTTTAAGAAACAGAACTATAATAGAAATTTCTAATAATCTTTTAAGTATTCATTTCAAATGTTACTGATCAAACCAAGTTAATGACCAGGGTTTGTACGCCTCACTCAAAATTCTTTCACTTATATTGAGACATCAGTGGCTGTAAGTCAAGTAGCCAAAACACAACCTCTATACAATTTGATGTTGGTTTAACACAAATCGTTATCATATACTCACCTACAAGACTGTTGAATGATTTAGGTTTACTCTGCCACTTAATAAAGATTAGATATACTGGAATACCAGTAGCTATAATTAGACAGCCAAACCCTGAAATACAGAAACAGAACAATGAAAGATCAAGTGAAAGTTCTCAGCTTAGCAGAACATGTCATATAAATATAGAAAAAAAACTTTTATTATCTCTGTTTGATTGGAAGTGTTCATCTAGGTAAGTTCATCTATATGGCAATAAATACTATTCAACTGATCAGTGTAAAAATACTGTTGGGAGAAAAGACTAGCTCCTCTATATACATGAATTCAATTTTGTACTTATAAATTCTGTCGAGAACAGACCCACTTGCCTGCATCTTACAAAAACTTACAAAACAAGAACTTTCAGGTTATTTCAACTTGTCACACATTTAATGCATTCAACAACACAAACCATGACTTATAACATTAACCAAGTAAGATGATAATCTTAGCTCATGTCTGACAAAAGCTCATCTTAGCTCATGTCTGACAAAAGCTCATCTTAGCTCATGTCTGACAAAAGCTCACCTTAGCTCATGTCTGACAAAAGCTCATCTTAGCTCATGTCTGACAAAAGCTCATCTTAGCTCATGTCTGACAAAAGCTCACCTTAGCTCATGTCTGACAAAAGCTCACCTTAGCTCATGTCTGACAAAAGCTCATCTTAGCTCATGTCTGACAAAAGCCCATCTTAGCTCATGTCTGACAAAAGCTTATATAAAATCATTTGATAATAAGACTAACACTGGGTGTATGATATAAACATTTTGTATAAACATATGTAGATAGTTAAATGTCAATCAGGGTTATCCCAATGAATCAATCTTGTCACATAGGCTCAATTCTACAAAAGACCATTCAAGAAGAGACTACCTTGATTTTATTGAAATGATCCTGATTGGGGCTATTAACACCATTTCAACCTATCAGATTAGCTTCAGAATTAACTCTATTTCGACCAATAAGAGTTGTAACAAATACAATTGTAATGAATCAGATTTTCTTTGTACAATATGTGCTGCAAAACTTGGAAATTCTTTACGAAAGAATGAGCCATAATGTTGTATATCAACATCACAAACCACCATTTTACAAGTCTATAATATCATTACAATTGAACCAATCAATACAGAGTAATGCTAAGACAAAGGAATAATAAGATATTTACCTGTTTCTACTGGACTAGCATATAGAGGTAAGATTACAAGGAATATAGTACCAATGGTATATATAATAGGCCAAATTAACCTAACCTGTAATATAATAACAGAGGTAAATATTAACAGTGTAACCTAGCTGTAATGTAATAACAGAGGTAAATATTAACAGTGTAACCTAGCTGTAATATAATAACAGAGGTAAATATTAACAGCGTAACCTAGCTGTAATATAATAACAGAGGTAAATATTAACAGTGTAACCTAGCTGTAATATAATAACAGAGGTAAATATTAACAGTGTAACCTAGCTGTAATGTAATAACAGAGGTAAATATTAACAGTGTAACCTAGCTGTAATATAATAACAGAGGTAAATATTAACAGTGTAACCTAGCTGTAATGTAATAACAGAGGTAAATATTAACAGTGTAACCTAGCTGTAATATAATAACAGAGGTAAATATTAACAGTGTAACCTAGCTGTAATATAATAACAGAGGAAATATTAACAGTGTAACCTAGCTGTAAGGTAATAACAGAGGAAATATTAACAGTGTAACCTAGCTGTAATATAATAACAGAGGTAAATATTAACAGTGTAACCTAGCTGTAATGTAATAACAGAGGAAATATTAACAGTGTAACCTAGCTGTAAGGTAATAACAGAGGAAATATTAACAGTGTAACCTAGCTGTAAGGTAATAACAGAGGTAAATATTAACAGTGTTACCTAGCTGTAATATAATAACAGAGGAAATATTAACAGTGTAACCTAGCTGTAATGTAATAACAGAGGTAAATATTAACAGTGTAACCTAGCTGTAATGTAATAACAGAGGTAAATATTAACAGTGTAACCTAGCTGTAATATAATAACAGAGGAAATATTAACAGTGTAACCTAGCTGTAAGGTAATAACAGAGGAAATATTAACAGTGTAACCTAGCTGTAATATAATAACAGAGGTAAATATTAACAGGGTAACCTAGCTGTAATGTAATAACAGAGGAAATATTAACAGTGTAACCTAGCTGTAAGGTAATAACAGAGGAAATATTAACAGTGTAACCTAGCTGTAAGGTAATAACAGAGGTAAATATTAACAGTGTTACCTAGCTGTAATATAATAACAGAGGAAATATTAACAGTGTAACCTAGCTGTAATGTAATAACAGAGGTAAATATTAACAGTGTAACCTAGCTGTAATGTAATAACAGAGGTAAATATTAACAGTGTAACCTAGCTGTAATGTAATAACAGAGGTAAATATTAACAGTGTAACCTAGCTGTAATGTAATAACAGAGGTAAATATTAACAGTGTAACCTAGCTGTAAGGTAATAACAGAGGAAATATTAACAGTGTAACCTAGCTGTAATGTAATAACAGAGGTAAATATTAACAGTGTAACCTAGCTGTAATATAATAACAGAGGAAATATTAACAGTGTAACCTAGCTGTAATGTAATAACAGAGGTAAATATTAACAGTGTAACCTAGCTGTAAGGTAATAACAGAGGTAAATATTAACAGTGTAACCTAGCTGTAATATAATAACAGAGGTAAATATTAACAGTGTAACCTAGCTGTAAGGTAATAACAGAGGAAATATTAACAGTGTAACCTAGCTGTAAGGTAATAACAGAGGAAATATTAACAGTGTAACCTAGCTGTAATATAATAACAGAGGAAATATTAACAGTGTAACCTAGCTGTAATGTAATAACAGAGGTAAATATTAACAGTGTAACCTAGCTGTAAGGTAATAACAGAGGAAATATTAACAGTGTAACCTAGCTGTAAGGTAATAACAGAGGAAATATTAACAGTGTAACCTAGCTGTAATGTAATAACAGAGGTAAATATTAACAGTGTAACCTAGCTGTAATATAATAACAGAGGTAAATATTAACAGTGTAACCTAGCTGTAATGTAATAACAGAGGTAAATATTAACAGTGTAACCTAGCTGTAAGGTAATAACAGAGGAAATATTAACAGTGTAACCTAGCTGTAATATAATAACAGAGGTAAATATTAACAGTGTAACCTAGCTGTAATGTAATAACAGAGGTAAATATTAACAGGGTAACCTAGCTGTAATATAATAACAGAGGTAAATATTAACAGTGTAACCTAGCTGTAATGTAATAACAGAGGTAAATATTAACAGTATAACCAGTAATGAATTAACTGAGGGAAATACTAGTATTAACAATATAAACTGTTATGAAAATATTAAAAGTATAACATATGTTAATACATTGATTGTATTATAACAATTTAATACAGTAGATCACCAAAAATTAGATATACTGTTTTCTTGAAAGGACTATTCATTGTCTGATATGGTTACTCAACAACAATAAAACTCAAAGAAGTTCCAAAATTTACTTCTTACAATTGTTTAAATATTATAATTTATTAAGCTTTTTTTATTTTATTTCTCACGGAAAAGAAAATAATGTTTTTATTCACCCAAAGGATACTTGAAAAATTATTTAAAAACATTTCTAATTTGAATTTATTCAACTTCAGTTCATTATGGTAACATAATCTAGGTTATATTGGTTTAATGAACCCTGCAAACTTATCACAATGGGTTTATTCCAGCATGAAGGATCCTAGTGCGAGTTTGTCAATTTGTTTAAAATTCTCCATAATCCTGATTTCATCTGTATATGTAAATAATCTTCATTAAGGCATATCAACATAATTTTATTAGTTTTATGGTCAAAAAAAAAAAAAAAAAAAAAAAAAAACCACTGGGAATATGGAAATACAACTTCAAATGCCTGCACTTACCTTAATAGGTCTGTCAATGTTTGGTCTGGAATATCTGAAGTACAACAGGACGATGATTGACATTCCTATAGCTAACCAGTTTACAAAACTGACGTAGTTAATGAGGGCATACATATCAGATGATGTTAGGTAAACTAACGACAACAGCCCCTGAAAAACACAACAAGATACAGAAATAACAAACAGAGTAAAATGTAGTTGTAAAAACATCATAGAAAAATACCAACGGAAAACAAACACAAGTTGAGAACAATGATTGTAAAAACTCATACTTTAATATGGACCAATATAAGCCTTTAAATACATTCAAAGTATCACTGAACAAAATACTTTTCCTCAATTCAGATAAAAAAGCATAAAATTACTTAAAAATAGTTATTGACAAATTAAAATTAATTGTCTTCTACAAGCTGTTGATAAGTACAGTTTAGAGGTGTTCTATCTGATTATGGAATGGCTTGTTAATTGTGATTTAATCCTAAATGTTATTCATGAAGTAATATTACAAATTGGTTTTAGACTGCATGTTTGACTTGTTCATTCTTTAAAAATAATGATAAAAAATATATATAAAAGATCTTAATAAATAAATCAATGTAGGAAGTTACAATTGTTACTTGTTTTCTAAATAGTCATAATTTTATTACAATAACCTCCAGTTGTTTTAATAAGAGTTATCTCCCTTACACTGCAAGTAACAAACTTTGACCCAAGTTTTCTTACCATAAAGACTACAGCTGGCATAGGAGTCAATCTCTTTATCTGGATCATACTCAGCACTTTGGGCATGTGACCTTCTCTTCCGCCAACGTAAAACAATCTAAAATGTTTAATTAATTATAAATTGTTAGTTTATAACAAAAGTACACTTCAAATACCAAAATTTCGTACAATTATCAGGCTTTATAAGCAAAAGTTTAAAATAAAAAATAATGATGAATAATAATGAACTTTACAATCTAACAAAATTTACAGATATGTAGATATTCTCTTCTGGCGGAGTTATGTAAATGACATCCATGTCTCAATGAACCAATAGCAAATTAACTTAACATTTACCATAAGTCCTTGCCATCTTAACAGCAATTTTATAAATTGTTTTCAAAATAATCTCTATTTATTGTGTTTGATCTGTTTGTATCAAGAATACTAAGGCAACTCAAATACTTAATCGATCACAATGTACCCAAACCTAGACTCTTGGTATAGTCTCTTTTACAGATAAAGCCATTTTAACATATGCAATTTTGTAGGAATATATAACACAAAAAGTACTAAATGATTTTTTTTACCTTGCAGTTGTGAAAAGAATACCATTCACACCTCCAAAAGTGGAGAGTGACACAAATATGGGCATTAACCACCACATAATTCCATAGAGTCTCTTCGAAAACATCTAAAAATGAAAAGACTTAATATTACATGTACCAGTACAGTGAAATTTCAATATCAAATGTATACATTTATTATATTTTGGCAAAGCTAATGACTAAGTCTTTTAAGTGATAGAAATAAAAATGATTTTTGTTCATATCAGTAACTGATGAAGATTTAGATTAAAGTTTTTGATAGAGGTCAGGAGACGTTTCCTCAAGCAAGATTTTCAACTGGCAAT
Organism: Tegillarca granosa; assembly: GCA_029721355.1. Taxonomy (NCBI): domain Eukaryota; kingdom Metazoa; phylum Mollusca; class Bivalvia; order Arcoida; family Arcidae; genus Tegillarca; species Tegillarca granosa. The sequence goes on from JARBDR010000103.1 coordinate 53,793, forward strand.
ACTTTTCTAGAAATGAAAGAGCAAATGAAAAGAGATCCATTATCTACTGGCTTTTTACTTTCCATCTTTAAAAATTAACTTAACAACATATATCATAGACAACCCCCGATGTTTGTAGAGCTAAAAGCTACTAAATAGGCAAACAAACAAACAAACAAACAAAAGACAGACAGAACAATAGACAAGATAGGAATAACTACTAACTATTTAAAAAGAAGTGAGATTCTTATTCATAAGTTTGTATACAAGCATCACCAACAACTTATGGGGCAGTAAGGTCCGAGTTGACAAAGAGCCAGTGTACACTTGGCCTCTCACCACCTATGTGGGAAAGATTTGAGAGTGAGAAAGTTTGTCTACTTGCTAAACATGAGTTGTTTCCTAAAGGGTACTCTTCTTTCCTCCAACAACCAAAGACTGGTCATCTTAATATAATTAAAAGAATCTTGACAGGGGTATTTAAAACACCAAAAGTATTGTTGAGTAACAAATCTATATTCAATCTTAAACAGCAAGTTTTAATTACCACAGCGACAGCAGCACCACCAAGGACTTCTTCTCTGCTAACTGTTGTAAAATATGCTATGTTGGCTAAAGTATAGATGACTGTTACCAGGATAATGGAAATCCATATTGCCTTTGGTAGATTTCTGAAAAAAAGAGAAAAGGAATTATACTGATATTACCAAACAAAAGATAAACATCAAAGTGAAAAACTTAATAATTATCTATATATAAAGGTGTTTTGTTTTAGTTATCTTAGTCTGTTTAAAATCCATCTACAAGAAGGTACAATTGGTCTCATTTTTATTCATTGAAAATACAGGATTGTCTCCCTTTGTACATAAATTGAAAAAAAACCAAAACAAAACCTTTTTTAATCAAAAACCAAAATATAAAAGATAACTTGTCATATTTAAATGATATTCTTAATCTTATCTTGTTTTTCAATGTTGAAATACAAGTTTGTTTTGTTTTTGTTTTTTAAATAAGACACAAAAAAGAAAACAAATGTGTTTATTTCTTTTTTATGCTCAATTTCTAATTTGTTAGGGTGGAGGTTGTGATAGAATGTGGGGCAGAATTTTCTATAACCATTTCACCACATACAGTAAAATGGCAGTTTACTTACTTTCAATATATAAAAATAAAATGCATTTTTTTTCCTAATCAGTTTTAAAAATTACTAAATTCTTTAGTTCCTTATAATTCACTTAAAAGATATATGTATGTCAAATAAGCATTTACATAAAAGTGTCTAATCATTTCTTGTGATTTTTATCTACAATTTAATTATTTAATAATTATTTATATATATTAGATTTACAACATGTATTTGTAAACATTGAAGGGCCTCTGTGACCTTGTGGTGTTACAGCTTACAGTCCTTATCTCAATCAGGGCAGATCCAAGAAAGTAAACCAGTTTACTATGGTTTACTATAATAATTGTTTACGAACAATTAAATCTTTATTTGTAATCTATATAATAATGAACTATCTGTAACAAAGTAATTAAGTTCAAATTTTAAAGTCAAGCCTCTCACTACAATTATACAGATGATCAATATAGATTAATTTCTAAGAATTTTAAACTCTGTTTACCTTATAAAGGAAATACACATAGGAATGGGCTTTAAGATAAAATATTTTAATTGTACTCATACTAAAATTACATCACTGTGTTTAAATATTATTCTAATTTTAACCTGACTATATAGAATTTTTGTTTTCTATTGTTTTTCTATATCTGATCTATAAACCATTGTTTAGTTAACACTCAGGTATCAAACAAGAATTTGAGCAATGTTATACACTTGTTAAGGTCACCATCAAAGCAAATAAAAAATTTCTCTCCACAACATGTTCCCAAACAATATACATGTACTAACAAAAAAATCTTTTATTACATTCTAAAAAGAATAACTGATAATCAGACGTAACATTCCTCTCATGTTTACAACAATTATTTGTCTGATGCAACTAAAGGTCAAAGTTCACAGATGATGAAAAACAAACATAGGTGTGTGAAGGATAAAAATATCTTTATACTTTTTTACAGATCTATCCTCTAAAATTAACTCTATACAGACTACAGAAACCCATCCTTAATTCAGTTCAAGGTATTACGTAATTTCTGACGCAATATGTCTGTGTATTTACCAACATCACATTCTACAATAACATTTATTTAATTACTCTACTACTAAATTCTGAATGTCATTATTTACTTGCATCTCAGTCCATCTCGTCTCCATCAGAATCATTTGTCAGTAAACAGATACTACAATAGCATCAGTAAAACCTTCTAAAGTAAAATCACTTATAGAGAAAATTTTTTCAAATAGCTTTTATCAGTAGACTTTTGTAAAACAACCATTAGTTTGATCTTAAAAAAAGACCCAAGAGAACAGATTAGGAATAAATTGGAAATTGAGAGATATTTAATGATTTTGGATCAATAATAGGCTTGAATTAACATAACATGTACTTAAAATTACTTAAAACCATTTTGATGTGATATCATTGATCACATCATTACTACCCGTATCATAAAATTTGTCCTGTTAATGATTTGTTGAATGGATCTATATTTTTATCAATAAAACCTTGCAAGTCATTGATGCTACTGGCATTGGGTAAAAGGCCTTAAAATTACTCACCTGTACATTTAAGTGTATTATATGCTTAAGTTGTCTCATAATTAAACTACAATCTATATCAGAGTTTTCAGGGTTCAGGGGGAGATAAGTCAGTAGAAAAATTGTTGATTCCATTACACAAATTTGAGTTAAATTTTCTTGATTCCATTAAACAAGTTTAAGGTTAATTTCTATAGAAAGTTTTGAAACACTTTCCAGTGCACAACATCATTTTCAAGTTGTCACCAAGGCTTGGTTTATCCTAATACAAGTTTTGGGGATTATGCTTTGATTGTTGCCATGGTAATATCTGTATCAAGCTAAAATGGTCCCTACAAAATGCTTTGAATGTTGCCATGGTAATATTTTTATAATGCTTAAATGGTCACTACCTAAGAATTTAAGCCTTAATTTGATGCTGTCTCTATCATATAACAAAAAAATATAACCAGCATTTTGCCTAATTTACTGCAAAGTTCATGACCCAAACATAGACAAATACCTGATATCTGGTTTATATGTGGGTAGTAGACCTTAGCTTTAACCCTTCATAAACTATATTGTGTGGGAAGTTTGAAAAAAAGTCATAATAAATAAACACTTCATAAACTATAAACCGTAAATTTAAACAATACTATATATTTATATAGGATTACATGTCAACATTGTCCCACAGTGATCTGATTTCCTCCAATCACCTAACAAACACTTGGTCGGAAATTTTGATTTTATTATTATTATTATTATTTGACCTTCGCTGTGACTGATTTTAGACTTAAACTTCAGAAAATTAATACATATCTACAATGATAGAATTTACAGAGATCCCGATGTTGCACCACCCACATCATCCAAAATTGCTTTCTTAAAAGCTGTAATTGCAGCAGGGTTCTTCAGTAAATCATTACTTGTATGACACAGAATTTAGGGTTAATTAAGGTACCACAAGAATTGTTGATGATCATACAAAGAATCTTAATAAACTTATTAAATATACAATCTCTGTGAACAATTGGTGATCATCAAAGTTCTGCTTCATGGTTAAAAAGTGACTTAGATGACATTGCCAAACACTGTCAAGGCTTGATTCTCACACGGAAAAGTTAAAATAACCTTCATATTGCACAATGCCCCATTCCACAACAATTTATAAATGTTCATAAATATTACTATATTACATAATCAATCTTTATCAATGATTAAAATAAGAACATTGTAACAATCTTATCTTACAATTTACATTCATTACACCAGATTATAAATTCTTATCTACAAATCTGCTGTTAAGCTTTTAAACTGTTTCTACATAACCTACATGATTAATGTGCACTTAAAAAGGAAAATAACATAACAGAAATATAATCTGAATTGAAGGATTAAAATATTATAATATTAAACTAGTATTAATCAACATTATCTGACTGGGCACATTTATAACAACAGAACTGTATTATATAATGTCTTGAAGTTTTAAACAATTTGTAACCCTATTTATGAACTGTTAAATAATGGAGTTGTACAAGTAACATCCCAGAGACATTCTGTTGAGCCATTATGTTTGAGTTGCTGGATAAGTGGGTTGTACAAGTAACATCCAAGAGACATCATTTGTTGACCCATTATGTTTGAGTTGCTGGATAAGGGGGTTGTACAAGTAACATCCCAGAGACATCACTGTTGATCCATTATGTTTGAGTTGCTGGATAAGGGGGTTGTACAAGTAACATCACAGAGACATCACTGTTGACCCATTGTGTTTGAGTTGCTGGATAAGGGGGTTGTACAAGTAACATCCAAGAGACACCATTTGTTGACCCATTATGTTTGAGTTGCTGGATAAGGGGGTTGTACAAGTAACATCCCAAAGACATCATCTGTTGATCCATTATGTTTGAGTTGCTGGATAAGGGGGTTGTACAAGTAACATCACAGAGACATCACTGTTGACCCATTGTGTTTGAGTTGCTGGATAAGGGGGTTGTACAAGTAACATCACAGAGACATCACTGTTGACCCATTATGTTTGAGTTGCTGAATAAGAGGGTTGTACAAGTAACATCCCAGAGACATCATCTGTTGACCCATTATGTTTGAGTTGCTGGATAAGGGGGTTGTACAAGTAACATCCGAGAGACATCATCTGTTGACAAATTATGTTTGAGTTGCTGGATAAGGGGGTTGTACAAGTAACATCCCAGAGACATCATTTGTTGACCCATTATGTTTGAGTTGCTGAATAAGAGGGTTGTACAAGTAACAACATTCCAGATGCACCATTTGTTGACCCATTATGTTTGAGTTGCTGGATAAGGGGGTTGTACAAGTAACATCCCAAAGACATCATTTGTTGACCCATTATGTTTGAGTTGCTGGATAAGAGGGTTGTACAAGTAACATCCCAGAGACATAATCTGTTGACCCATTATGTTTGAGTTGCTGGATAAGGGGGTTGTACAAGTAACATCCCAGAGACATCACTGTTGACCCATTATGTTTGAGTTGCTGGATAAGGGGGTTGTACAAGTAACATCACAGAGACATCACTGTTGACCCATTGTGTGTGAGTTGCTGGATAAGGGGGTTGTACAAGTAACATCACAGAGACATCACTGTTGATCCATTGTGTGTGAGTTGCTGGATAAGGGGGTTGTACAAGTAACATCACAGAGACATCACTGTTGATCCATTGTGTGTGAGTTGCTGGATAAGGGGGTTGTACAAGTAACATCACAGAGACATCACTGTTGACCCATTGTGTGTGAGTTGCTGGATAAGGGGGTTGTACAAGTAACATCACAGAGACATCACTGTTGATCCATTGTGTTTGAGTTGCTGGATAAGGGGGTTGTACAAGTAACATCCCAAAGACATCATTTGTTGACCCATTATGTTTGAGTTGCTGGATAAGAGGGTTGTACAAGTAACATCCCAGAGACATAATCTGTTGACCCATTATGTTTGAGTTGCTGGATAAGGGGGTTGTACAAGTAACATCCCAGAGACATCATTTGTTGACCCATTATGTTTGAGTTGCTGAATAAGAGGGTTGTACAAGTAACATCCCAAAGACATCATTTGTTGACCCATTATGTTTGAGTTGCTGGATAAGGGGGTTGTACAAGTAACATCACAGAGACATCACTGTTGACCCATTGTGTTTGAGTTGCTGGATAAGGGGGTTGTACAAGTAACATCACAGAGACATCACTGTTGACCCATTGTGTTTGAGTTGCTGGATAAGGGGGTTGTACAAGTAACATCACAGAGACATCACTGTTGACCCATTGTGTTTGAGTTGCTGGATAAGGGGGTTGTACAAGTAACATCCCAGACATCATTTCTTGACCCATTGTGTTTGAGTTGCTGGATAACAGGGTTGTACAAGTAACATCACAGAAACATCACTGTTGACCCATTGTGTTTGAGTTGCTGGATAAGAGTGTTGTACAAGTAACATCACAGAGACATCATTTGTTGACCCATTGTGTTTGAGTTGCTGGATAAGGGGGTTGTACAAGTAACATCACAGAGACATCACTGTTGACCCATTGTCTTTGAGTTGCTGGATAAGGGGGTTGTACAAGTAACATCACAGAGACATCACTGTTGACCCATTGTGTTTGAGTTGCTGGGTAAGAGGGTTGTACAAGTTACATCACAGAGACATCACTGTTGACCCATTGTGTTTGAGTTGCTGGATAAGGGGGTTGTACAAGTAACATCACAGAGACATCACTGTTGACCCATTGTGTTTGAGTTGCTGGATAAGGGGGTTGTACAAGTAACATCCCAAAAACATCATTTGTTGACCCATTGTGTTTGAGTTGCTGGATAAGGGGGTTGTACAAGTAACATCACAGACACCATGTTAGCCTTTTATGTTTGAGTTGCTGGATAAGAGGGTTGTACAAGTAACAACATACCAGATGCACCATTTGTTGTTCATTATGTTTGAGTTGCTGGATAAGGGGGTTGTACAAGTAACATCCCAGAGACATCATTTGTTGACCCATTATGTTTGAGTTGCTGGATAAGAGGGTTGTACAAGTAACAACATCCCAGATGCACCATTTGTTGTTCATTATGTTTGAGTTGCTGGATAAGGGGGTTGTACATGTAACAACATCCCAGAGACACCATGTTAGCCTATTTTGTTTGAATTGCTGGATAAAGGCTTGTACAAGTAATGACATCCCCAAATTAAAGCACAGACTGTGCTGAACGTAGGAAAGTAGTCATAAAAGCCTGGTAACCCGGTTGATATCAATACTTAGTTGAGAAGAGTAAAGTGGAGGAACGGTGCTTTACATTCCTGTCAAGATTCTGTCACTTAAATGTCGTGGTGTCAATGACATGAAAAGACATGATGGTTTAAATTACTTATATCATTGTTTCAAAAAATATGCTATTTTTCTTCTCTTATCCTCTGGAACCACTGGGGTCATGGTGACCAAGTGGTCTTTAGGCATGTGCCTTTCAGTGCCTAGATTAAAATGCTGCTTTGGCAGATCCTAGTGCGAGAAAGTCTGTCAGTTTGCTTGGCAAACGTCAGTGGTTTTCTTGGGGCACTTTGGTATCTTCCTCCATCTGAGAACTGACTACCTGGATATTTGAAAAAGTCTTGACTGATGCATAAAACATCATTACTCCACTGCACTCGGATACCAATTTGCCAATTTAAATGAAATATGTTCGGTTGAATCTTGATTGATGCAGATTCCAAACTGGCATCTTTAGCAACATTCTATCAACAACAACCGTTACAAAAGGGAAAATGACTTTTGTACTTTCTGACGACTGATTGATGCTAAATACACCTCTGATAAGATAAAAAAATAAGAAAGTACAAGAGAGTACCTTTACCTTTGGCCTTGACCAATGGTCTTGAACCATATACTAAAATGATCATCATATCAATATCTATAATATTCATGTACATGCCTATTCAAAAAAGAAATAACCTTCAAGGTAATTAACAATTTAAGCCTTCTTATACAGTTATGGCCTTGACCTATGAACATATGACCTTGAATCATTTATCAAAATGACTGTTATATCAATGCCTACAATATTCTAATATACATGCCTAAACAAAAAGTTAATAGTTTTCAAGATAATTAACTTTTAAGCCATTATTTTGGCTATGACCTTGACCTATGAGCCTTTGACCTTGAACCATAAATCATAATGATCGTCATTCCAATACCTATAATATTCCAAGAAACATGCATATCAAAAAGTTAGTGTTTAAGATAATTAACAATATTAGCTGTCTTGTGCAGCTATGACCTTGACCTTTTAACCAATGACCTTGAACAATATATCAAAATGATTGTTACATCAATACCTACAATATTCCAATATATATGCCTGTGCAAATAGTTAAAAGTTTTCAAGATGTACATGTTCTTACAAATATATAACTTAAAGCAATTTCCCCACTCACTGCCTTGCCATTTTCCCGTTTTGAGCCCCAATACTACAATTTGGGCAAATCTATAACTAGATGATCTGAGAATAATATATATAAAATAACTAAGGTATACCTCTTCTACATTCTGAGGAGAAGATTTTCACTATTTCCCCCTTTATGGGGCCCCAAGGGTACTAACTCCTTCATTTGTGGAAATCTGAAAGGCAACCAACAAGGCATGATGGTAACCAAGTTTCAATGAATTTGGCTCATTGGTGATGGAGGAGAAGATTAAAATGTAAAATGTTAATGTACGGTACACGATGGACAACAGATGAAGATGGATCTCAATAGCTCATCAGAGCTTTCAGCTCGGATGAGCAAAACACCACATAACAGTAAACATCAAAAAGTTTCCAAACAATAACAGGATTTCTTTTTAGTAATACCAGTACTTCTATCGCTGTGAGTCAGAAAATTAAAGGCTTATTAAGTTTCAGGAAAAAATAGAAAACGAGTGAAAGATGGCCAAAAACTCGGACAGAAACAGCGACGGCAACTATAATAAGCAAAATCTAAAGACAGTAACTGTCAAGTTAATCAGAAGATTCTGATTTTGTAGCACTTGTGCCACTTGAAGCATGCCAGATAAGTGTAAATTTTGGGCATCAAATTATGAAAATGTCTCTATTTCTCAAATTGTAAAGATGGATTTCTGTGCAAATACTATGATTTTTTTGCTTCTTCTATCTCTAATAATATTAAAATAAAAAAATAAAAATAAAGACTGATTTTTAACTATAATTATTGAAAGTGAAAAAAAAAAAAAAAAAAGAATTTCAACAGTCTATGTCACAATTCCCAATTTTCCTGTTAATACATTTTCCCCAATTAACCCTTAGGGTCCTTACTTTGAAGTTTTAATTTTTTTTTTTTTTTTTTTTAATTTTTCTGACGGCAATTCTTTGATGATTCCGCTTACGATTTTGCTGGAACTAAGGTGGAGCATATGATGCAGAGTGTTTTTAATAAAGACTGAATAGAACCAAGAGCAAACATCATTGTTTGTTGTTGTTTCGATGTGTATTGGCACGATGGATCGTTCTGTACTGCATGTATCATTACTTAGACCACAGGGGCTTGTATTTATTGATAAGTCCCTTTTTCTGACTTATCAATAAATACAAGCCCCTGTGCTTAGACTGGTGCTGTACAGTGCAGATGATCTATACACGTTTATTTACTTTTTTTTTTGTAAAAAAAATCATACCTGAATATAAAGTGTTTTTATTCTGTATGAAAGTTAAAGTTGATTAAAGTTAATGTCCATTGCTGTTAAAAATCGTGTTTAATAACTCCTGTCGGTACACCATTTCAACATCAAACACATTTTTTCTGATGAAATTAGGAAGTGACGTTTTCAATTAATTTCATTGGATGAGAAAAAAATGACGAATTCCTCTGTACAAGATTCCATAAAATGAATGATTTAATGTCCTATGTCGGTATTGCTGTTATGGCTAATCAGGTTTTATACAAGTGTAAGTCTAGTTACCATAAACAGTTAAGTCAACTTATAACGGTGTTCCAAAATTAGAAGAATATACACAGACAAGTAGAAGTTTCCCCGAAAATATACGGAAAATAACGGAGTCCGTGACCTATTTCTGCAACGTGAACTATACCCTCTATATTTTATTTATTATCTTCTTTTTAGTTCTTTAAAAAATATTTTTTATTTTTGTTTTTATAAAGATTCTCTATATATATTCATTTACAGAGTCAATGTTGTTCGTTTATTTATAAAAGAGATACGAATGCTGGCCACTGTTCGGAGCTTGATTCAGAGCTTGACAGTTGATATGCAAATTTCCAACCCGGAAAAAAGCAAATTCCTCCGCAACTCTGTGTGTGAAGGGGAAGCAGTTTTATTTATTTATTTATTATTCATTTATTTATTTTTTGTCCTTGTTACTTTCTTTTCTTCTCTAAAATGTGTGCTTCGAAACTGAATTAAATAAAACCAGAAATGCATTTGTAACACCCGGCTGTAGAAATTCCATGGACATATGTCCATGTCCATGGAAAATCCATGGATTTCCACGGAAATGCCACAAAAATCCATGGAAAGTGTGTACATGTCCATGGAAAAATAAATTTGCCATCTTTTTGGCCATGGACATGTACACACTTTCCATGGAATTTCTGTGGACATGTACATGGATTTTTGTGGCAAATTTTTGTCTGTCAATGAAAGTTTAACAAAATATACAAAGTTTCAGGCTCAGCATTTTCAACAAACTCTGTACGTGGAAATTCCATGGATATCCATGGCATTTTTCTCAAGTGTCTAGGTCAGCAATTCAAGTGCTTTGTTCATACAATTAGGAGGTTCTGCTAGACAACAACAAGAAAAAAAGATGGCTGCCTAGTATGACTAGCATTTTTAGACATTTCATCTTTAGACTATACAAGACTAAGAAGGACATAAAATCTTATATTTTGTGGCAAAGTTACTGGATATTTTACAAAGGAAACCTTTTTGAGATAATGGAATCTAGTGAAATTATAAGCAGACCATTGAAAGTGTCATTTGGGAATTATTTAGCTGTATTTTAAAGTAAGGAAAGTGCCATGTGAGTTTAATTAACTTCATTCTATCATGTAACTAACATAAATGATACAGGCAACTATTTTTGTTATAAAGTTTAACTCAGATAAAAATTTAAAATAAAAAAATGATATATTAATTGTCATTAAGAATGAGCAATTAATCTTTTAAAGATCTGTATGAACATGAAAATATCATGAATAAAATACACTGGTGAGGTTCTAAAGACTTGATGTGATTTTGTTTAATAATTATTAAAACAGTCATAGGCAACAAATATGTCATTTCATAATTTCAGCAAAATGTGCTGACTCACAGAGTAGCCATTTTTTTCTTGATGCTGTCTATAAATACTTCATCTGGATGGATCACTTTTTAAAAATTTGACACTTATTTTCCATGTACAATGTACATGGATTTCCATGTACATCGACCATGGATTTGCCACGTACATGTCCACAGATTTGCCACGTACATGTCCATGGATTTGCCACGTACATGTCCACAGATTTGCCACGTACATGTCCATGGATTTGCCACGTACATGTCCACAGATTTGCCATGTACATGTCCATGGAATTTCCACGTACATGTCCATGGAATTTCCACGTACATGTCCATGGAATTTCCACGTACATACGGTTCCAATACTCCAAAATGTCCATGGATTTGCCACGTACATTGTCCATAGAATTTCCACGTACAGGTCCATGGAATTTCCACGTACATACGGTTCCAATACTCCACACTTTCCATGTACGAAAAATCCATGGAAATTCCATGGATTCCATGGCAAATCTACACCCGGGAGTGACCCAGATTGTGCTGTGCTGTACAGGTCTACTTCTTTGGGATGCAAGTATACAGTAGTGCTCAAGAAAACTGATATTTGTTTACATAGATACGATACGATAGTTACCAACAACGACATAACTAGAAAAGTCTTCGACTTTCCTACATAAAAATATATATGTCTATTTGGTTTCATCAAAATACATAGTCTGTTTCAGGTCAATATTACTTATAATTTTCCTGTTCATTTGAGCTGGGTAATGGTGTTTTACACCTGGTTAAAAATTTTTCATTTATAATAAGCTGGTTGGTTCTTGGATGGTTGAGGAAACTGGAGTACCTGGAAAAAATCTCTGAATTTTCAAGTAAACCAACAAACTTTTTCACATTAGGATCTACCAAGTGAGATATGAACATACTGTAAGAGACACAGTGATCCATTAGCACAGGCTTTAGACCACTTGGCCACCAAGGCTCTCTGTGTGTTTGAGGTCAAACTTAAATCACATCTGTCCATTTGAGGTCATATCTTAAATACAATTGTCCATTTGAGGTCAAGCTAATAAAAGATCCATCTGTTTGAGGTAATATTTAAAATATACCTATAAATTTGAGGCCACTCTTACAATACACCTACAGGTCCATTTAAGGTCACTTTTATAATACATCTCTATATATGAGGTCATACTTATAAGGCATCTATCTATTTGAGGTGATATTTAAAATACACTTTTCAATTTGAGGTTGCTCTTACACTTTTATGATACACCTGTCAATTTGAGGCCACACTTATACTACACCTGTCCATTTGAGGTCACACTTATAATACACCTTTCAATTTGAGGTCACACTTATAATACACCTGTCTATTTGAGGTCACATTTATTATACACTTGTCAATTTGAGGTCACACTTATAATACACCTGTCTATTTGAGGTCACACTTATAATACACCTGTCTTTTTGAGGTCCAGTTATAATACACCTGTCAATTTGAGTTCACACGTATAATACACCTGTCAATTTGAGGTCACACTTATAATACACCTGTCAATTTGAGGTCAAATTTATAATACACCTGTCAATTTGAGGTCACACTTATAATACACCTGTCAATTTGAGGTCACACTTATAATACACCTGTCAATTTGAGGTCACACTTATAATACACCTGTCAATTTGAGGTCACACTTATAATACACATGTCAATTTGAGGTCACACTTATGATACACCTGTCAATTTGAGGTCACACTTATAATACACCTGTCAATTTGAGGTCACACTTATAATACACCTGGTTAAAAATTTTTCATTTATAATAAGCTGGTTGGTTCTTGGATGGTTGAGGAAACTGGAGTGCCTGGAAAAAATCTCTGAATTTTCAAGTAAACCAACAAACCTTTTTACATTAGGATCTACCAAGTGAGATATGAACATATACTGTAAGAGACACAGTGATCCATTAGCACAGGCTTTAGACCACTTGGCCACCAAGGCTCTCTGTGTGTTTGAGGTCAAACTTAAATCACATCTGTCCATTTGAGGTCATATCTTAAATACAATTGTCCATTTGAGGTCAAGCTAATAAAAGATCCATCTGTTTGAGGTAATATTTAAAATATACCTATAAATTTGAGGCCACTCTTACAATACACCTACAGGTCCATTTAAAGGTCACTTTTATAATACATCTCTATATATGAGGTCATACTTATAAGGCATCTATCTATTTGAGGTGATATTTAAAATACACTTTTCAATTTGAGGTTGCTCTTACACTTTTATGATACACCTGTCAATTTGAGGCCACACTTATACTACACCTGTCCATTTGAGGTCACACTTATAATACACCTGTCAATTTGAGGTCACACTTATAATACACCTGTCTATTTGAGATCACATTTATTATACACTTGTCAATTTGAGGTCACACTTATAATACACCTGTCTATTTGAGGTCACACTTATAATACACCTGTCTTTTTGAGGTCCAGTTATAATACACCTGTCAATTTGAGGTCACACTTATAATACACCTGTCAATTTGAGGTCACACTTATAATACACCTGTCAATTTGAGGTCACACTTATAATACACCTGTCAATTTGAGGTCACACTTATAATACACCTGTCAATTTGAGGTCACACTTATAATACACCTGTCAATTTGAGGTCACACTTATAATACACCTGTCAATTTGAGGTCACACTTATAATACACCTGTCAATTTGAGGTCACACTTATAATACACATGTCAATTTGAGGTCACACTTATGATACACCTGTCAATTTGAGGTCACACTTATAATACACCTGTCAATTTGAGGTCACACTTATAATACACCTGGTTAAAAATTTTTCATTTATAATAAGCTGGTTGGTTCTTGGATGGTTGAGGAAACTGGAGTGCCTGGAAAAAATCTCTAAATTTTCAAGTAAACCAACAAACCTTTTTACATTAGGATCTACCAAGTGAGATATGAACATATACTGTAAGAGACACAGTGATCCATTAGCACAGGCTTTAGACCACTTGGCCACCAAGGCTCTCTGTGTGTTTGAGGTCAAACTTAAATCACATCTGTCCATTTGAGGTCATATCTTAAATACAATTGTCCATTTGAGGTCAAGCTAATAAAAGATCCATCTGTTTGAGGTAATATTTAAAATATACCTATAAATTTGAGGCCACTCTTACAATACACCTACAGGTCCATTTAAAGGTCACTTTTATAATACATCTCTATATATGAGGTCATACTTATAAGGCATCTATCTATTTGAGGTGATATTTAAAATACACTTTTCAATTTGAGGTTGCTCTTACACTTTTATGATACACCTGTCAATTTGAGGCCACACTTATACTACACCTGTCCATTTGAGGTCACACTTATAATACACCTGTCAATTTGAGGTCACACTTATAAGACACCTGTCTATTTGAGATCACATTTATTATACACTTGTCAATTTGAGGTCACACTTATAATACACCTGTCTATTTGAGGTCACACTTATAATACACCTGTCCTTTTTGAGGTCCAGTTATAATACACCTGTCAATTTGAGGTCACACTTATATACACCTGTCAATTTGAGGTCACACTTATAATACACCTGTCAATTTGAGGTCAAATTTATAATACACCTGTCAATTTGAGGTCACACTTATAATACACCTGTCAATTTGAGGTCACACTTATAATACACCTGTCTATTTGAGGTCACACTTATAATACACCTGTCAATTTGAGGTCACACTTATAATACACCTGTCAATTTGAGGTCACACTTATAATACACCTGTCAATTTGAGGTCACACTTATAATACCACCTGTCCATTTGAGGCCACACTTATACTACACCTGCAATTTGAGGTCACACTTATAATACACCTGTCAATTTGAGGTCACACTTATAATACACCTGTCAATTTGAGGTCACACTTATAATACACCTGTCAATTTGAGGTCACACTTATAATACACCTGTCAATTTGAGGTCACACTTATAATACACCTGTCAATTTGAGGTCACACTTATAATACACCTGTCAATTTGAGGTCACACTTAGAATAAATCTGTAGATCTGAGGCCAGACTTATAATTATATATACCTGTCTATTTGAGGTCACACTTAGAATAAAACTGTACATCTGAGGCCAGACTTATAATTATATATACCTGTCTATTTGAGGTCACACTTAGAATAAACTGTACATCTGAGGCCAGACTTATAACACACCTGTCTATTTGAGGTTGCTCTTATAACAGATTTGTTCATTTGACGTCTGCCCATTTGAGATCACATTTATAATTATGTGTCCATTGAGCCACAGAAAGCATACTTCTCTCCCTTATCCTGGTACTGGTTGAACCAGTTGATATTCTGTCTTTCTTAATGCTGAGCAACAGGCGCAGAAGCAATATCTCAATTTTTTTAAATCTTAAATATGATCTGATCAGGGTGTGAACACACAACCTACTCTCTTGATGTGGACACTCTACCACTGAGCCAATGAGGTGGTTTCATATTGCTATACAAGGTCATATCTACATTTAATTCAATAACACAGAAATTCCTAAAGTAAAGATACTTTAAAAACAATATCCTCAATTACAATATTTTATAACGTAAGATGTCTCCCCTATAGCTCCTAAGTGTAATCTTGACTTAAACTGACTTTACCATAACTGTCATATTTTGACAAGTCATGCAGTGTTAAAAAGAAAAGTAAAATCTAGGTTTCAAATTAAGTTTTTTTCCTTCAAATTGCAAGTATAACTCTATATTACTGTTGAACATTGGGCCAAGGAAGATCTTTCATATAAATCCTTACTACATTTGTATTTTGAGAAAAAAAGTACACAGCAGCCTTATAAGCATTTTAGTTGTATATATACATACAGGTATAAACATTTGACATATGGGATGAAAGCCAAACAATTATAAATGTTTTAGGTTAAATGATCTCCTGGTGTCACATATTTTAAATAGCACATATTTAAATGTCATTTGATTACCTATATTGATAATAGTCATTGACCAGGACAATGTACATTGTTTTTGACACAAATTTAACAGAGTTTATCAGAAACGATAGTTACCTTCAATTCTAAATCAAACACTTAGTGTAAATACACATCTACATTTCAGTTGTGCATGAAGAACATATAACACAAAATATTACCGAAGTCTGACCCCCACCCTACCAAATACCAGCCTACACCTCCCCCTTTCTCTCTCTCTCTGTGCATGAGTTGTGTTATTAGGGACATTTTTTAAATTTGACTTTAAACTGGACTGAATTTTTTTACACCTCTGAAGGAATTTTTGTAAAAATATTTTTTCCACTCACTGTTAGAACTATATAGAGCCAACTACTGGTACATGTACCTATATCAATTGTTTGATATATTTCTCATAATTAGTTCTTAGACAAAGACAACTATATAAACTTTGTCTACCATCAATTAAACATAGAAGTATTGTAAACTTACTTGTAAGGATCTTTCAATTCTTCTATTACAAAGTTTAGGTAATTCCTACAAAATGTTAAAAGAATTTATTTAGTATTGTATTGTAATTATTACACTGATATCAATCACTCATTACGTAAAACATCTCTCAATAAAATTGGAAATGGGTGGTTGTGTGGTTCATCAAAGTGCTTGTGTACAGACCACCTTGTCTCTTAACAACCAAAAAAGAACTCATTCAGAAAGATTCTGAAATGAGATTATTTTTTTATTTTGCTTGCCAGAGTTGGGTTGTCTTATTTGATCAGATTACATTCTCTGATTGACCAAACATCCCAGAAATGTAATCCTCAATAAAAGACAAAAGATCTTCCCTTCCATAGCAAAACAGATACTGCTGAAATAACTAATGACCTTTTGTGAGTGAGCATGAGAGTCAGCTGAAATAATAATGACCTTTTGTGAGTGAGCATGAGAGTCAGCTGAAATAATAATGACCTTTTGTGAGTGAGCATGAGTCAGCTGAAATAATAATGACCTTTTGTGAGTGAGCATGAGAGTCAGCTGAAATAATTAACGACCTTTTGTGAGTGAGCATGAGAGTCAGCTGAAATAATAATGACCCTTTGTGACTGAACATGAGAGTCAGCGGAAATAATTAATGACCTTTTGTGAGTAAGCATGAGAGTCAGCGGAAATAATAATGACCCTTTGTGACTGAGCATGGGAGTCAGCTGAAATAAAAATGTCCCTTTGTGAATGAGCATGAGAGTCAGCTGAAATAATAATGACCCTTTTTGTGACTGAGCATGGGAGTCAGCTGAAATAATAATGACCCTTTGTGACTGAGCATGAGAGTCAGCTGAAATAATAATGACCCTTTTTGTGACTGAGCATGGGAGTCAGCTGAAATAATAATGACCCTTTTTGTGACTGAGCATGGGAGTCAGCTGAAATAATAATGACCCTTTGTGAATGAGCATGAGAGTCAGCTGAAATAATAATGACCCTTTTTGTGACTGAGCATGGGAGTCAGCTGAAATAATAATGACCCTTTGTGACTGAGCATGGGAGTCAGCGGAAATAATAATGACCCTTTGAGACTGAGCATGAGAGTCAGTGGAAATAATAATGACCCTTTGTGACTGAGCATGGGAGTCAGCTGAAATAAAAATGTCCCTTTGTGAATGAGCATGAGAGTCAGCTGAAATAATAATGACCCTTTTTGTGACTGAGCATGGGAGTCAGCTGAAATAATAATGACCTTTTGTGACTGAGCATGAGAGTCAGCGGAAATAATAATGACCCTTTGTGACTGAGCATGAGAGTCAGCGTAAATAATATTGACCCTTTTGTAACTGAGCATGGGAGTCAGCAGAAATAATAATGACCCTTTGTGAGCATGAGTCAGCTGAAATAATAATGACCCTGTGTGAGTGAGCATGGGAGTCAGCTGAAATAATAATGACCCTTTGTGACTGAGCATGGGAGTCAGCTGAAATAATAATGACCCTGTGTGATTGAGCATGGGAGTCAGCTGAAATTATAATGACCCTTTTTGTGACTGAGCATGGGAGTCAGCTGAAATAATAATGACCCTTTTTGTGACTGAGCATGGGAGTCAGCTGAAATAATAATGACCCTTTGTGAATGAGCATGAGAGTCAGCTGAAATAATAATGACCCTTTTTGTGACTGAGCATGGGAGTCAGCTGAAATAATAATGACCCTTTGTGACTGAGCATGAGAGTCAGCTGAAATAATAATGACCCTTTGAGACTGAACATGAGAGTCAGTGGAAATAATTAATGACCTTTTGTGAGTAAGCATGAGAGTCAGCTGAAATAATAATGACCCTTTGTGACTGAACATGAGAGTCAGCGGAAATAATTAATGACCTTTTGTGAGTAAGCATGAGAGTCAGCTGAAATAATAATGACCCTTTGAGACTGAGCATGAGAGTCAGCGGAAATAATTAATGACCTTTTGTGAGTAAGCATGAGAGTCAGCTGAAATAATAATGACCCTTTGTGACTGAACATGAGAGTCAGCGGAAATAATTAATGACCTTTTGTGAGTAAGCATGAGAGTCAGCTGAAATAATAATGACCCTTTGAGACTGAGCATGAGAGTCAGTGGAAATAATTAATGACCTTTTGTGAGTAAGCATGAGAGTCAGCTGAAATAATAATGACCCTTTGTGACTGAACATGAGAGTCAGCGGAAATAATTAATGACCTTTTGTGAGTAAGCATGGGAGTCAGCTGAAATAATAATGACCCTTTGAGACTGAGCATGAGAGTCAGTGGAAATAATTATGACCCTTTGTGACTGAGCACGGGAGTCAGCTGAAATAAAAATGTCCCTTTGTGAATGAGCATGAGAGTCAGCTGAAATAATAATGACCCTTTGTGAGCATGAGTCAGCTGAAATAATAATGACCCTGTGTGAGTGAGCATGGGAGTCAGCTGAAATAATAATGACCCTTTGTGACTGAGCATGGGAGTCAGCTGAAATAATAATGACCCTGTGTGATTGAGCATGGGAGTCAGCTGAAATTATATTGATGACAGACAGAGATAAAGTACAATGCTTTGTGATTTAATCATAGATACAATACTTACCATCCATTGTAGGCAAACAACCCTGAATAAAAAGCTAATGAGACTTTTCCTACATCGGTTTCTGTATGCTCAAATGGATTTTGGAAGTTTTCAAATTGTTCTGAAATAGAAAAAACAAAAACCATAAGAATACTATAAAACATTTCCATTGTAGAGTTAACATTTTGCATACTGATTTAAATAAGAAATATGTTGCAGAAAATGATGTTGAATTCAAATATGTAACAAAGTTTGCTTCAGAGGCAATATCTGTAAACCAGTGGGACAAGGCACATGATGCAGCTCACCTGGATTGATACATCATTTTTATAGAATTTCACCAATTACCACCATATATCCATTAAATGTGTTCATAACATAAATATTTAGTTTACACAGGAAGATTGTTGTTTTATATCACATTATATATGTAGATTTCATTATTTAATTACTGTAGAATCATTAATGTTTGTTGGGTTAAAATTTCATGGTTTTGCCTTTTTTAAAAATTCTGATGGTAGAAATGTTCAAGGAATTGAGTTTTGTGAAAATAAATCCATTGAGGGCAATGATAATTAAAAATTTTCAATGACATTTAATTTCGTGGTTTTCAGTAACCCACAAAATAACAAAATTTAATTCCCCCACGGATATTTGTTATTTTACAGTATTTATTTTTTTTGAAAGCTTTATATATATACTCAGGAAAATAAACACAACAGTTTTTTTTTTACTAAATATTCTGGATATAATCTTGACAAAATTTGACCATAAATATTTTACTGTATATAAATGAATAAAAAATATTTGCTTAACCAAGAAAAAAATTAACATATTTTGTAGAGGTTGATCCATATTAATGGATGCTGATGCTAACCAAGACACAAGTGTAGGGGGTAATATGTAATGTATGTTGTATGTTTCTTTTGCAGTTTGAACACATCTGCTAAAAACATTACACTTTATAAGAAGATGTAATTGCAAACAAAACCACAATGAATTAAAAACAATAACATTTCCAGACTTGTTATACAACATAAAATCTCTCTCTCTCTCTCTCTCTCTCTCTCTCTCTCTCTCTCTCTCTCATTATAATGTAATTTAAGTTGACAAGTTGGTAACTTTTCAGCCATGTTGTCTAATATTTTGGTTATAAAACAAATTAATTATTTTAATGTACAATTAAACAAACTTGCTTTTCTGTTTAACATAAATAAGCAGCGATATTTATATTTCAATGTACATAAAATATGTACATATATTTTGTCTGTGTTTAACAACATGTATACTCTTAATGGGCTCAAGGCAATTTAAATGCACAGTATAACATCAAACCTTAATCGTAGTTTACTGATAAATTTAACATTAATATGCTAATACTTGCATAATGTTAAAACTTTTTACAAAAATTATGATATACCGGTAGATGTATATATATATATATATATATTGTACAAGACAAATTTGAATGTATTATTCATCATTTTTCTAAGTCAAAATCCCCAAATCATGGCAAATGCCGTGATTGTTGAGAAATTTAATTTAAAAAAAAACCATTTTTTAAAAAGTTTTAGTGTGAAAATTACTTTTGAATGTACTCTATATTCTAAATAATAAGAATTTTTAGAACTTAACTGGGGCATGTATCTCCATGTTGACTGCTGGAACTTCAAGCATCAATTACTTATCATATTTGTCATACAACTTATAGCAAACTAATATGTGAATATTTTAAAAAAATCTTATAGATTATAACTTTTCAATCAGACCTGTAGGTTTTCAGTCAGACCTGTAGGTTTTCAATCAGACCTGGGGTTCTCAATCAAACCTGTAGGTTTTCAATCAGACCTGTAGGTTTTCAGTCAGACCTGTAGGTTTTCAATCAGACCTGTAGGTTTTCAATCAGACTTGTTAACTATTTATTTAGACTTAAAACATTTTGTAAATTCTTTTATTTACTCCTATAAAAAACATTAAATGCTGAGTATGGACTGGTCAGAATATAGGTCTAATTTTACATTGTTTAGTCTGCTTCCATTGTAGTTACCATAATCTGAACAATATTGACTTCATTTGATTTTATTTTATTATCTCAAAAAAGTACCTGTTGAATACTAGATGAAATAAATCCAATTAAACTGTGGTAGATCACTTCAGACACTGATCTGGAGTCAAGTCTGTACTAGATAGACTCTGGAGCCTAATTATTTATGTATCTGAAAGTTTGGTTAGAACAAGTCCCTGAACTTTGAACTCTGCTCTAATATTATTTAACTAAGAGTGTGTATGTGTATGTGTTCACATTTCACAAGTTTATATAAGTAGTTGATTGTAATGTTTATTTAACATTACATAAACATTTTTTAGCTTTCACTGATGAGGCAAGTTTATTTATCTCTAACAAAAAAGATTGTATTAGCTTGAAATGTGAGTGTTTTATGGTCTGTGTTGTAATGGCACACAACTAGGCCACAGGGCTAACTTTAGAGTCAGTACACTGCAGACAAGCATCTCTCTCTCTCTCTCTCTCTAAAATTATCCTGACAGTGGATGAACCAGTTGATACTCTATCCTCTAAATGCCAAACAATAGACGAAGAAGCATTAACCCAATTATAGAATCTTATGGATAACACAGCCAGAGTTTGAAACCACACAATCTGACTCTAAGACAGATATTCTATCTCTGAGCCATTGAGGGGGTATATGTAATATAATATGTTATTATAGAAGCTATGACCTCTTGTTTGATTGATAGTCTCAAAATGATTGGTTACATAAATATTGTTGTATACATAGTCTCAAACTGAATGGCTACATAAATATTGTTGTAAACATAGTCTCAAACTGAATGGCTACATAAAAAGTGTTGTATACATGCTCATAGAACTAACAAACCTCATGGAACAAGGAGTGGTGTGGAATGAAACAACAGTGTTTTATACCTAATGTTTTGTTACATATAGGAGGTAGTTAGTTTTTGGATAGAGCAGGATACCAGAGTACAAAGAGAACACTACCTATCTTCCAGCAAAGTGGCAAAACTTGTCAGAATAAATGTATGATCTTCTAGGCCACCCAGTAACTGAAAGGATGGTTAACATGCATGGAATTTAGAAGCTATTTGGAGATGATTGGTGGTGGTGGTGTTGTAAAGATGTTTAACGCCCCAGTCAAGATTCTGTCACTTATTTTGAGGCAGTCAGTTCTGGGATGGTGGAGGAAACCGGAGTGCCTGGAGAAAACCACCGATCTTCGTCAAGTGAATTGACAAACTTTCTCACACTAAGATCTGTCCCGAGTAGGATTCGAACCCAGGCAGTGAGAGGCACTGTGATCTGTAAGTGTGCGATTTAACCCACTCGGCCACCGAGGCCCCTTGGAGTTGATTGGAATCACAGGCAAGAATGATCTAAAAACACTACATCAGTAATGTTTTCTGACCAAACTAGGTCATTAAAACCTTGGCAGCATTTATGAAATGAATGTCAAGTTCTTGAGTTCAAAAGTGCTGCAAACATCAATCCTTACAAAAGGTATACATAAAAAATTGTCCTTAAAAATACTAAAGTGAAGTTATGTTTATTAATTTTTTTACCCTGTATTCCAAAAAAGTTGTGAATATCTATTAGAGAACCATTGATGAAAAACTGCTACAACAGTCTGTAGTGAACATAGGTAAAACTACCGGTACATTACATGTATCAAAGACTTTATGTTTTTTCAATAAAAATGGCAACAGCTAGTTTTTATTGAATGAAAATGTGATACCTTACAACATTATACTCTAAAATGTAGACATATATAGCACACACAATGGTTATATAAATAAATCTCTAATCATTAATGAAACAGCCAGAAAATCGATTAAATCTTCTGGTAGAGCTCTATACTGTAGAAAATTGACATCAGATTCTATAGCCATCCACACTCTGTAGACAATACAGTTAATATTTTTTTAACCTTAACATGTTTACAATGTCACAGTTTTTAACCTTGGAGTTTCTGATGCTACAGGCTTGTCAGTTGATGTGACATTTAGGAATGATAATTCTCCTCACTTCAATATGGACAAAACTAGAGTATATATGTAATTAATTATAAATACTTCTTAACTGTTGATAAATAAACCAAAGGGTTTGTTTTTGTGGAAGTTTTATATAAAGTATATATGTAATGATTGATGTAGGTTAGTATGAAGGTTTGACAGTAACCATCAAAAACATGACCCCAACACAACAAATTTATCATGAATCTAGATTTTGTACATCTTCATTTTCACAACCATTTTATAATACATGTATATGAATTCAAACAAAAGTATTTGATTTCAACATGCAGTTTCTAAAATAAAATTGGACAAGTTTTCTTCAATTGTTAGTAATTGTATGAGAAAATAATCTGATATTGTGTCTTTATAAAGATGAATCTTTTTAACATTTCACTATAAGAGTCAATTAATCCTCAATAAAAAGCCACCTTCATATCATTATATTACTTTTTATCATCCAAGTAAATATATTACCATATATATCCTCATACAAGTAATTTATTATTTACTGTATAACCCCCTTTACCTTCTTAATTTTTATAAAACCAATTTTACCTAATTAAAAATATAACCAGTAAATCAAGATTTTACTGTAAAAAAAATGAAGTAAAAAAAAGTATATAAAATAATTGTGAACAAGAAAATAACAGAAATAAATTTTATCACTCTTCCAGAACATAACTGACAAGATGTCATAAAAAAGTGCAGTAAATTACAGTCTAATATTAAAATATAAGGAAGTAAAGATTGATTGTTGCTACATATGTTTCAGTTTTTGATAAAAAAAAAAAATCAATATTTTTTTTAAAAGTCTCTTGATGGCATTTTTTTGTGTTCATTTTATAAAACAGAAAAATAATAAAGACATTTTAAGTTCATCTATTCAAACAATCACTAAACTTTATTTTCTGTAATGTCCTGTAACAAATCAGTTTATCATCAAGTCAAGCTGGTTCAGATATAGACTGTTTTTGTTATAATTGTTATCTCTACATTTAATGCAACATATTTAATTTTTTAATTTCATGTATAATTTCACATAAACCCTTTTCCCCCCATTTTTTTGAGAAATAGGCATGATTAAACACCATGATGTCAGATGTCATAAATACTTGATTATGAAATGTAACTGTTCTCCTATGCGGGGAAATATATTCATATCTGGGTTAAAAAAAAGATCTCAATAGACACATAGTCATACAGATCTTATTTTAGCAGCAAAAAAGAAATAAAAAACTTATCCTAAATATTACTATAACATATTGGCAAAAAATGATAAGTTTTTCTTTAAAGATCATATAACATTGGATTTTATGTTCATATGATAAAAAATTGCCTCATCATTGTCTTAATAATGATATGTTTACAACACCATTGTCGTTGATAAATAAATGATATCACTTGATACACATATATCTATTAACGGAAGTGCTTGCTGTCAGTGTTCGAACCCCAGATTAGTCTGATCAAGACTTGAAAATAGGGCACTAAGGTAAACATAATAACATAATTTGAAGCATCTTCATTTAAAAAAATCTGTGGAAATTTATAAAAACATAGAACTGGACTTATTTAATCTACATCAGCATGAAAAATATGGGTCAAGGTTGGCTAACAATCCTTTTGTGGAACAAAAATTAAGGGTATAAGGGCCCTTCCTAGATAAAACACTTTTATTTATCTAAATCTTTTATAACTGCACTATAAGGATTTTTTCAATCAATATGTATAAAAAAAAAATTGGAATATGCATGCAATCTATATTAAAAAAAATTTTCAATTAGCTCTACTGACTATGTGAGGTAGAATATTATATGTCTTAGTCAAGATTATTTCTGCTATCATACCATTACCTTTTTGTGACACCTGAAAAAAATTATGTCCTGTCACTTTTTACAACATTTTAGCTTAATATCAATCCTTGTAGAATACATTTGTCTAGGGATGGATATCTATCATGTCTAGCAGAGAATTTAGAGAGTGTCAAAATATTGTTATATGATGTATGAAGGCAAAGCAGGTCAGGTGTAATAAGAATTGTTACTGTAGTCACAGAAATTTACAGCAGGTCAGGTGTAATGAGAATTGTTACTGCAGTCACAGAATTTACAGCAGGTCAGGTGTAATCAGAATTGTATCTGTAGTCACATAGAAATTTACAGCAGGTCAGGTGTAATAAGAATTGTTACTGTAGTCACAGAAATTTACAGCAGGTCAGGTGTAATGAGAATTGTTACTGTAGTCACAGAATTTACAGCAGGTCCGGTGTAATGAGAATTGTTACTGTAGTCACAGAAATTTACAGCAGGTCAGGTGTAATGAGAATTGTTACTGCAGTCACAGAAATTTACAGCAGGTCAGGTGTAATGGGAATTGTTACTGTAGTCACAGAAATTTACAGCAGGTCAGGTGTAATGAGAATTGTTAAAGTAGTCACATAGAAATTTACAGCAGGTCAGGTGTAATGGGAATTGTTACTGTAGTCACAGAAATTTACAGCAGGTCAGGTGTAATGAGAATTGTTACTGTAGTCACAGAATTTACAGCAGGTCCGGTGTAATGAGAATTGTTACTGTAGTCACAGAAATTTACAGCAGGTCAGGTGTAATGAGAATTGTTACTGCAGTCACAGAAATTTACAGCAGGTCAGGTGTAATGAGAATTGTTACTGCAGTCACATAGAAATTTACAGCAGGTCAGGTGTAATGAGAATTGTTACTGTAGTCACAGAAATTTACAGCAGGTCAGGTGTAATGAGAATTGTTACTGCAGTCACATAGAAATTTACAGCAGGTCAGGTGTAATGGGAATTGTTACTGTAGTCACAGAAATTTACAGCAGGTCAGGTGTAATAAGAATTGTTACTGTAGTCACAGAAATTTACAGCAGGTCAGGTGTAATCAGAATTGTATCTGTAGTCACATAGAAATTTACAGTAGGTCAGGTGTAATGAGAATTGTTACTGTAGTCACAAAGAAATTTACAGCAGGTCAGGTGTAATGAGAATTGTTACTGTAGTCACAGAAATTTACAGCAGGTCAGGTGTAATGAGAATTGTTACTGTAGTCACAGAATTTTACAGCAGGTCAGATGTAATGAGAATTGTAAACGTTACTGTAGTCACATAGAAAATTACAGCAGGTCAGGTGTAATGGGAATTGTTACTGTAGTCACAGAAATTAACAGCAGGTCAGGTGTAATGGGAATTGTTACTGTAGTCACATAGAAATTTACAGCAGGTCAGGTGTAATGAGAATTGTTAGTGTAGTCATATAGAAATTTACAGCAGGTCAGGTGTAATGAGAATTGTTACTGTAGTCACATAGAAATTTACAGCAGGTCAGGTGTAACGAGAATTGTTAGTGTAGTCACAGAAATTTACAGCAGGTCAGGTGTAATGAGAATTGTTACTGTAGTCACATAGAAATTTACAGCAGGTCAGGTGTAATGGGAATTGTTACTGTAGTCACAGAAATTTACAGCAGGTCAGGAGTAATAAGAATTGTTACTGTAGTCACAGAAATTTACAGCAGGTCAGGTGTAATGAGAATTGTTACTGTAGTCACAGAAATTTACAGCAGGTCAGGTGTAATGAGAATTGTTACTGTAGTCACATAGAAATTTACAGCAGGTCAGGTGTAATGAGAATTGTTACTGTAGTCACATAGAAATTTACAGTAGGTCAGGTGTAATGAGAATTGTTACTGCAGTCACATAGAAATTTACAGCAGGTCAGGTGTAATGGGAATTGTTACTGTAGTCACAGAAATTTACAGCAGGTCAGGTGTAATGAGAATTGTTACTGTAGTCACAGAAATTTACAGCAGGTCAGGTGTAATGAGAATTGTTAAAGTAGTCACATAGAAATTTACAGCAGGTCAGGTGTAATGAGAATTGTCAGTGTAGTCACAGAAATTTACAGCAGGTCAGGTGTAATGAGAATTGTAAATGTACTGTAGTCACATAGAAATTTACAGCAGGTCAGGTGTAATGGGAATTGTTACTGTAGTCACATAGAATTTACAGCAGTTCAGGTGTAATGAGAATTGTTACTGTAGTCACATAGAAATTTACAGCAGGTCAGGTGTAATGAGAATTGTTACTGCAGTCACAGAAATTTACAGCAGGTCAGGTGTAATGAGAATTGTTACTGTAGTCACATTGAAATTTACAGCAGGTCAGGTGTAATGGGAATTGTTACTGTAGTCACAGAAATCTACAGCAGGTCAGGTGTAATAAGAATTGTTACTGTAGTCACAGAAATTTACAGCAGGTCAGGTGTAATGAGAATTGTTACTGTAGTCACATAGAATTTTACAGCAGGTCAGATGTAATGAGAATTGTAAACGTTACTGTAGTCACATAGAAAATTACAGCAGGTCAGGTGTAATGGGAATTGTTACTGTAGTCACAGAAATTAACAGCAGGTCAGGTGTAATGAGAATTGTTACTGTAGTCACAGAAATTTACAGCAGGTCAGGTGTAATGAGAATTGTTACTGTAGTCACATAGAAATTTACAGCAGGTCAGGTGTAATGAGAATTGTTAGTGTAGTCATATAGAAATTTACAGCAGGTCAGGTGTAATGAGAATTGTTACTGTAGTCACAGAAATTTACAGCAGGTCAGGTGTAACGAAAATTGTTAGTGTAGTCACAGAAATTTACAGCAGGTCAGGTGTAATGGGAATTGTTACTGTAGTCACATAGAAATTTACAGCAGGTCAGGTGTAATGGGAATTGTTACTGTAGTCACAGAAATTTACAGCAGGTCAGGAGTAATAAGAATTGTTACTGTAGTCACAGAAATTTACAGCAGGTCAGGTGTAATGAGAATTGTTACTGTAGTCACAGAAATTTACAGCAGGTGAGGTGTAATGAGAATTGTTACTGTAGTCACATAGAAATTTACAGCAGGTCAGGTGTAATGAGAATTGTTACTGCAGTCACATAGAAATTTACAGCAGGTCAGGTGTAATGGGAATTGTTACTGTAGTCACAGAAATTTACAGCAGGTCAGGTGTAATGAGAATTGTTACTGTAGTCACATAGAAATTTACAGCAGGTCAGGTGTAATGGGAATTGTTACTGTAGTCACAGAAATTTACAGCAGGTCAGGTGTAATGAGAATTGTTACTGTAGTCACATAGAAATTTACAGCAGGTCAGGTGTAATGAGAATTGTTACTGTAGTCACATAGAAATTTACAGTAGGTCAGGTGTAATGAGAATTGTTACTGTAGTCACAGAAATTTACAGCAGGTCAGGTGTAATGAGAATTGTTACTGTAGTCACAGAAATTTACAGCAGGTCAGGTGTAATGAGAATTGTTAAAGTAGTCACATAGAAATTTACAGCAGGTCAGGTGTAATGAGAATTGTCAGTGTAGTCACAGAAATTTACAGCAGGTCAGGTGTAATGAGAATTGTAAACGTTACTGTAGTCACATAGAAATTTACAGCAGGTCAGGTGTAATGGGAATTGTTACTGTAGTCACATAGAATTTACAGCAGTTCAGGTGTAATGAGAATTGTTACTGTAGTCACATAGAAATTTACAGCAGGTCAGGTGTAATGAGAATTGTTACTGTAGTCACATAGAAATTTACAGCAGGTCAGTGTTAATGAGAAATGTCACCCAATTCTCTTGTGAATTTTTGCAGGCTAAAATTACAATATAATCCTGATAAATCTGTACTCATTTGTGTAACTAAAACAATCAAACTGCTGTAGATGTTCTGTAACTATAAAAACAAGATCTATCACATAATGAAAATGTAGAACCTATTGCTACATACACCAAAAACCCATAGCTGTATACAGGGTTTGTACAGGATTAGACTGACAAAATTTAAGGACTTTTGCAAGTCTGTACAAACCCTTATATATATATAAAACAAACAATCCTTGTGGTATATTGGATACTAATGCTTAAATCATAATGCTGGAAATGAATGCCGGATTTAGTTGTAAACATTTCTTAATTTGGAAATAAAACAAAATTACAATGAGGTATAGTTCTCACTTGTGATTTTAACTATACTCTTGTAAAATAAATTGTAAGATGTGCCAATTAAAGAAATGAATCTAAAAAGAAGTCAAGTTGTGTCATACAATACAATCTCTCAGGAATTTTTTTTTAGAAAGCCCATTTTATGCTCTTTTTTTGCATGAAACATCATATAACAAGATATTTTAGGAGAAGAATCATTTTGGTATAATATTCTAAAGCCAATTTATGAAACACTGCACTGTTACTGTGGAAAAATTAAGCACTGTTTCTGTATTTTTTGTTTCTTTTTTAAAAATTTTTTTTATTTTTTATTGAAGTCTTTCTAATGAGATCATAAGTGCATCAAATTAAAGTCTTCAGAGGAACCTTACCTTACCATATCATACCTATCATTTGTTTTTACATTTTAAAGAATGATTTAGTAATAATCTTGAATTTGATGCCAGTGTTAACACAATATATCCATCACAATGAAATCAGGCAAGGTAAAAATGTCTCAGTTTTAACATCTACCCCCTGGACTGGGAGTGTGATAGACATTATATTTGATTTCTGTCGTCATATGTCAGTAGTCAGAGCTTTGATAATTTGAATAATTTACAACAGTTTTTTTTCACATAATTTTTTCACTTGTATTGCTCTTTTTTAAACATGATATGATTACTTGTACTAACTGTTTGATTCAAAGAATTTATTAAGGCATCTGATGATATTTTGAACACTTTATACTCAAGTTACCCAAGATGTACAAACTACTGTAAACGAGGATATTTCGCGAGTGGAAATTTTCGTGAAAACGGATACTTGACATTTCGCGTGGGGTAATTTTCGCGATCTTGCTGATTCTGATCTCGTGTGGCTGCTATATGGATGACATGGTTCGTTTTGTTGAAGTTTTCACGAGGGGGTAATTTTCGCAATTTTTTTTTCAATTCACAAAAATTGCGAAAATTTCCACATCGCAAAAATAACCATGTTTACAGTACATTTATATTACATATTGTAATGAGTACTAAAGCATGTGCCCTTATCAACAGCTTAAAAACTCCTTAAAGGGAGATAATGAATAACAGTACTTATACTGACCAAGCTGTACTACACCTGTAATGAGTACTGAAGTTAGAATGATAGTATATATAGATATATCTAGTACGTATACCTTAATCAACAACTAAAATGTTAATTAGGAGAGATAAATACTTACGACGACCAAGCTGTACAAAACCCGTTATAATAATAAGTATCAAGGCTAGAACTTTGGCATATGTGAAGATATCTTGTACTCTTGTTGCCCACTTTACATCAAAACAGTTGATAAATGTCAACAATACTGAAAGATAAAAGAAAACTAAATCAAAACATTTTACATACAGTGAAAATTGAAAATACTCTGTAATTCAACAAAACTTTTGTACAAAGACCTTGACTATTGGTGACCAGAAACCCTTTCTAAAATGAAACCCTACCTAACATGGAAAACCTTTTTGTTTTCAGGCAATGATTAATTTATTTCTGTTAAAGACATATTCTGCTGCAACCAGCACATTGTGACTGCATGCACTTTGCATAAGTCTGATTGATTGATCTTAAAGATACTTTTTTTCTTCAATATAATGTTTTAGTCAACATTGAACTAAAGGTAGACTACCAACTAAACCATGCTGTTTACAGTTACCTCAGAAAACCACAAACAAAATACAACTAAGACATGATACAGCAGGTTCCCTGAACATTATATAGCAGGTTTCCTGAAACATAGTTACAGCAGGTTCCCTGAAACATAATACAGCAGGTTCCCTGAATAATAATATACTGGGAAGCAGGTTTCCTGAAACATAGTTACAGCAGGTTCCCTGAAACATAATACAGCAGGTTCCCTGAAACATAATACAGCAGGTTCCCTGAAACAAAATACAGCAGGTTCCCTGAATAATAATATACTGGGAAGCAGGTTCCCTGAAACATAATACAGCAGGTTCCCTGAATAATAATATACTGGGAAGCAGGTTCCCTGAAACGATTGCTTGTCATGACATCATAAATGATCCAGTATTTCTGGTATCAATTAATCTAGATCTATTTAATTTTAAAATGTCTATTAACCTTCTATCTTATGAATTTTCTGTCTTTGAGTAATTTGGGTTGTAATGTATTTATAATATTCAACGAATTTTAGATACCTCTTCAATAAGATTTATATATCATTCAATGCATTTTTCCAGGATTCTATAGAATTTAAAAAAAAAAAATCATTTCTTTGTCAAATTAGCTTATTTTTCGGGAAAATGCCATCTATCTTTTTTATTCAATATCTTAAAATGCCAAATGGCAATTTTATTCCATAACCTATGAAAATTCTATCATAGTCTGTATTAATTAAATTTAAACAAATCATCATATAATTGTCATATATCATTCAGTATCTTCAAGAAATTATTTTTCTTCAATCCAATTCCATCTAATAACAATAAAATGGCAATTAAGAACTTATTTCAATTATATTAAAATCAACTCTATGATGCTTAGCATGTCATGTTGATATTAAGTTATCCTACTTGACTACATTTGATTTCCAAACCAGGAAATTTCAACTTATTTGTTTTCAAGGACACATAGATTCATCTGATTGTTCTTCAAGGGCACATTCTTAGATCTGGTTGGTCTTCAAGGACAACTGATTTTCTCTCTTTGGTTTAGAGGAACACAAAATTTAATTTGATTGGCCATCAAGTACATACTTATTCCATTATTTTACCACATTTGAATCATTAAGGTAACAAAATCAATACCAATATCAGGTTTACATTAAAGATAAATTTACACAGTTTTTGTCTCTTTCAATAAAATCAACTTAGTATGGCATAGTGTAAAAGCAGGAATCTAGATTAGGACTTAATGGTTTATCTTCATATCCAACAAATTTTTCAGACTTTTTACAGTATTGCAGATTGATTCTATAAGTACAAGTATATAGGAGTCATATCCCAAGTAATAATTGTCCCCAGCATGGCTTTATAAATATCATGGCATCCAATGTTACCAGGTAAATGTTTGGTATACATATTATTACTAGGTAAATGGTCTCCATGCTTCTTCATTAATTAGTAACTATTCGGTACCAGCTAGTACAACATTTTTTACATTGACATTAACTTTACATCAACTTTAATAAGGTAAGTACTGCATTTTGTATATACTGTATTATCAGAATTTCTTTGTATTACACTGTCCTGATGAAGATCCACCACCTGGTTAAAAGCTTGACAGTCACAATTATCATCCATAAATAAACAGAGAACTGAAGATGTAGGTGTTCCATTTTTATCTTCATAATTAAATGATAAACTTGACCATTTAACACCGAGATGTATGAGGCGTCGTTTCTATATTTATTCACTATTTTAGCATATGCATAATTCATTTATGGATATCCATAAATCGAATTTAACATATGTAAAATTATTTTAAGATATCCAAAAATAGTTTTGCATATGTAAAAATCGATTTATGGATATCCATAAATCGATTTTAGCATATGCATAAATACATTTTTAGATATGTTAAAATGCTGGCTATTTTTGCATATGCAAAAATACATTTTTTACATATGCATAAATTGATTTTTGCATATGCAAAAATAGTCGGTATTTATGCATATGTAAAAATCGATTTTAACATATCCAAAAATCGCGAGTGTGAAATGATTTCTCCCCAACTACATGTATTTAGTGCGGGTCTACTTCCTGTTTATTATTACTTCGGTTTGTAACATGGCAACTAACTCAATATCTGAGATGATATCGACAGCTTTGTCAACATGTGGAACTTCAATTTCCAAACACTTCCATGCGTTTGATATACTTCTCTGATATTTGTTCTTTCCGTTTATTATTTCTAGCAGCCATGTTGGATTTTATAGGGCGAAGCGTCGCGTGGTAATGTACTAATGAATCGTAATGTAATAAACACTTTAGTTTTTAAAAATGCGTAGGCTTATATTTTTTCACTAATATTGAAAGTGCATTTATTAACCATAAAGAAAATTAACGATTTTTATTTGTTATAAGAGAAAAATATTACTCTCACAATATACCGGAAAGTATTTACTTCGGGATTGAGAATTGGGGAGAACTCAGTATTTTCAAATTTCACAAATTTATTTTTGGATATCCTTAAATCGATTTTTGCATATGCCAAAATGCCAAATATTTTTACATATGCATAAAATCGATTTTTGGATATCCATAATTCGATTTTTTTATATGCAAAAATACCAACTATATGCAAAAATTGATTTATGGACATCCAAAAATCGATTTATGCCTATGTTAAAATACTGAATAAATATAGAAACGGCACCTCATAGAGATGGACCGGATAACCAGTGCAGACCAGTAACAATGTTTA
Organism: Tegillarca granosa; assembly: GCA_029721355.1. Lineage (NCBI taxonomy): Eukaryota > Metazoa > Mollusca > Bivalvia > Arcoida > Arcidae > Tegillarca > Tegillarca granosa. The sequence continues at coordinate 87,308 of JARBDR010000103.1, forward strand.
GACAGCTTATGTACATTTCTATATATATACTAGCCAACACCAAGTACAGGACAGGGTTCTACCATATCACTGTTCATATCATTGGTAAGCAATATAATTTTATGGGTGCTCATTTTCCTTCCTTATTATTTTTTAAGTCTTTGAATACTACATGAATGTAGAATTACCTTGTATATATTTTGATAAAATACGGCTTAAAATTTTGTAAAAGATAACATAAAAAATTATAACTACTTTCTATCTTATCTGTAGCAAAATATTGAATTTAAGAGGTCTGCTAACACCTATTATGGTAAGATGTACCACATTACAAAGAACAGAAAATGGGGAGAGATGGTGGAGGATCAGGAGAGGGGATAAATATAAGCAGGAAAATACCAACTAGGCCACTGTATATAAATACAGAGTTCTTATTTTCTACTACGCCAAGCTATAGACAATATAGATTTATCAGGTTAACTCTTTATTCAATGATCTGTCTACAAAAGTAATTAGTATAAAATAAAATAACATTACAACATAATCAATTAAAGCTGCTCCATGTAAATCAGTCACTAAAGCTGCTCCATGTAAATCAGTCACTTAATCTGCTCCATGTAAATCAGTCACTAAATCTGCTCCATGTAAATCAGTCACTAAATCTGCTCCATGTAAATCAGTCACTAAATCTGCTCCATGTAAATCAGTCACTTAATCTGCTCCATGTAAATCAGTCACTAAATCTGCTCCATGTAAATCAGTCACTAAATCTGCTCCATGTAAATCAGTCACTAAATCTGCTCCATGTAAATCAGTCACTTAATCTGCTCCATGTAAATCAGTCACTAAATCTGCTCCATGTAAATCAGTCACTAAATCTGCTCAGTGTAAATCAGTCACTAAATCTTCTCCATGTAAAGCAGTCACTAAAGCTGCTCCATGTAAATCAGTCACTAAATCTGCTCCATGTAAATCAGTCACTTAATCTGCTCCATGTAAATCAGTCACTTAATCTGCTCCATGTAAATCAGTCACTAAATCTGCTCCATGTAAATCAGTCACTTAATCTGCTCAGTGTAAATCATGCCACTAAAGCTGCTCAGTGTAAATCATGCCACTTACGCTGCTCAGTGTAAATCATGCCACTTACGCTGCTCAGTGTAAATCATGCCACTTATGCTGCTCAGTGTTAATCATGCCACTTACGCTGCTCAGTGTAAATGATGCCACTAAAGCTGCTCACTGAAATAATGCCACTAAATGTGCTCAGTGTAAATCATGCCACTTAGGCTACTCAGTGTAAATCATGCCACTTATGCTGCTCAGTGTAAATCATGCCACTTACGCTGCTCAGTGTAAATCATGCCACTTATGCTGCTCAGTGTAAATCATGCCACTTACGCTGCTCAGTGTAAATCATGCCACTTATGCTGCTCAGTGTAAATCATGCCACTTACGCTGCTCAAAGTAAATCACACTCACTGCTGACTGGAGATACAGTGATGATCAACAATGCCACTAGAATTGAATTCTAATAAAACATCAATGCTGAATCTGGAAGAATATTTCACAGATAGTGTAATAAAGAATCTGGTTGGATTTACTTTGTAAAAAGATGTTGGTCAGAGTCAATTCAATTTTGTTAAAGTTTTTATTATTTTAAAAAAAATGATGGCTATTTATTTGCCTCAGAGGAACAAAGCTGTAACATAATTTGGCCAGCCAGTGGTCTCAGGCTGGCGATTCATAAATATGAATGCTTGTAATTTGAAACATAAATATAACAACACCTTTGAGGATTTTACTGACCTTGCTATACAATGACATGAGGAAGAACATTTAAATCTCAACATCCTGTTCTTTCATACAGATATCATACAACAAAGAAATAATACAATGTCTTAATACCATGTGTCAACATAAATAATAATCGCTTACAATATTTATATAAATAATAAAAATGTAAATCCACTGGAAGTTTTATTATGTAAGCATCAGAGAAGAAGGGATTAACTGACAAGGGGGTGAAAATTGGAGAAAATTAATACCTATAAAAGATAGGCAGAGGAGAATAAGCTGGTTGGGCAGGGGGGCATATTATATATATGGTGGTGTTTAAAACAAAAGTCAAATTGCAATATCCTGTGGTCTGCATACCTCACATACGGACCACACATGGTCATTAAGTGATATATCATACAGAGTATTTTCTCAGATAGTTTTTAAAATACTGAATAGGTTACATTTTCACATGGGAAATGCCCTGATCATGCAGCTATAACATTCAATTTCAGATTCTGTTTAGATCTCCTACTACTTACACTACAGTGTCCTTATTTAAACTATGGGATAGTAACAGTCTGAGTAAGTCAAAAATAAAGTTTGAACATGACTGATCCACAAAAGATACAGAGAATAAAACTGAAATTGGCAAAAGATACAGTGCCCCTTAAACTGTGGCTAAAACAGTCAACTTTAAAAAAATGAATAACTATCTAAGAATGAATTCTGTCATTAAAGGTGACTATAAACATATCACGGTATTTCACAGTAAACCCTTACTAAACATCACAAAAGGTCCACCACAAGAAAAACAAGGGAGTCAGGAAACGAGTTTTATACACAGGGGTCCCAGTCACAGAGTCGTATAAAGAAGGCCTGTCAAAGGTTAGGTCTGAATCCAACTTGTGAGAAAATCTGTTAGTTTGTTGGCCAAAGATTGCTGGTTTTCTCAAGGCACTCCATCCCTAAACCCATCATCTTGATATAAGTAAAATTCTACGGTATAAAACTCAATTTCTGCACTACACTGATTCCTCACAATTCATAGTTTAAAAACAATACACATTGCCATAATTTAATCATTCTGATTTTGCCTTTAAAAAATGGCAAATAAATAAAGTGAGATGTATTATAATTAAAAAAAAAAGAAAAAAAGAAAAAAAAAAAGGAATCTGTGAGAATTTGACTTCAAAATACAATGACAATAAGCATTAGGTATGGAGGAATTATAACACATATTAAGGACATCTGGTAATTGTGAATTATAATATGTAAATATAATACTTTACAATTACCCTAAGGTTAATCCGGGATTACAGATAATGTATAAAGACTGGTAATCTAGTGTTAAATGTCTACCGGTATTTACCTGTTGATCAGCTTTTATTTTTTTAAAATTCTAAATTCTCTTTTACTACTGCTTGAGATTATAAATTTACAATTTTAGGAATGACCAAGCTTTGAAGGGTTTATAAATTATAGTTCTGTATTTATAATCAATGGTAGTAAATAAAATTAATGTCTCATCATGAGTACAATGTAAACTTGCAATATTTCTTTATTTAGATTTGCTGAAATAGGGTTACAAATCAGGTAAAAAAAACCAAAACAAAAAATAAAAAAAAACATAAAGTGCAGCATGCCTAAATGGCTATTAATGTATGCCCAGATGGTTAATAAAAGCTATGCCTATAGTTAATGGAATTTGAAACGAGTTATCATTGTAGGTTCTGATGGTTGACAGATAAGCTGTTCCTAAATTGCTAAGTGTGTTGGAAACAGGCTATGCCTAGATGTTTGATGGCAGCAGCTTATCCTAAATGCCTGCTTTGGATTAAAACATGTTGCTTTTTAATATATAATTCAAATGAAATCATATTTATGCTTTCTTTAAGCTCTATAATTTACATGTATTAATCTTGATTCCAGTATGCTGCTTATATGTGAATATTCCAGTAGATAACATACCAACTAAGATACTTTGGGCCTAACTTAAAAAATTCTTTGTTTGCTGTTTTCCAACCCATGTTATCCACATGTGGGTAGGTAGTTAGGAAAATTTTTTTATTCTCAGATGGGTCATCTCGCTTGCCAGGGTTATTGCCCTTTAATACTGCTTCTTATATTGTATGAGAAGTAAAAAAAATGGAATTGATGGCAATAAAATTTTTTGGGTAGGGGCATTTCAAGTGTTTCAGGCGGTCAATGACAGACAAAGTAAATTTTATTTCAGGCCTTGTGACAGTGGTACAAAGTAACTAAAGTACTGGTGGATCTTATCAACTGGTTACTGGTTTATAATCTGTACAATACAGGATATGGGTATATTTACAATATATTGTATAAGGTATATACTGGTATATATTTATATAAATATTTTAATTCCATAATCTATAATGACTCTGCATCAAGTTTCAAATATCCAACAATGAAAAACCAGCAAGTACACTGAGTACAGTTCAATATACCAACTGGTAAGTGTTAAACTACATTTATCTGGACAAAACCAGATTCCTCTACTCCAATTGTTTTTAATTTAAGATACCTTATATTGTATTACATCTGTGTAACAGCTAACACCTTACAATAAGAGTTGTCAAATCTTTAAGACCATGACACAGATCTGGATCTGTTCCCATTTTATTGTTTATCAATAATAAAGTTCATGCATGGTCAAAGTGGCTTAAAAAATTTATTCTTAATTTGCCAATTTGGCAGAACTTTAGTTTTTGTTTTGACATTATAGCCAGTGAATAATAAACTACCTTCATAATATATTCTATCCTTATATTTCTTTTTATTTTAAGATATATATATATATATGTGTGTACTTTGTATGGAAACTCTCTTTTGCACCTTCATGAGGAAAGCTACACTTATGGGTATTGCACATATACAGTGGTCTATATGAATCAATGGTCAAGGCCTGAAATATTATCCAGGGCCACACAGAGGTCATTAAATACATCTGATATACATGTATCAGTACTGACTAGGTAACATCTGTTAATCTCATGGTACAGTTCATCTCACTTCTACATCAACAACCAGGATTTATATTATAATGACAGAGAACAGACAGGTGTTTACATGTTAACATGTCATATAGAGTAAGAGAGAGTACATTATCGGGACTACCAGTATACACTTATTGACACAGATCTATACTACCAGTATATAAATTAAATAATCCAAATCATCATCAAGCAGAAACAGAACCTGTAAAAAAAAAAATAACAGAACCCAAGACATATCCCAAACCAGAACTACTCACTCCCTGAACTATGGTTCAGAGGGTGTTCAGTTTAGATAAGTTTCTACTGTACAATACAGAATCAGGGACATACCCCAAATAAGAACTACTCACTCCATGAGCTTTGGTACAGAGGGTGTTTAGTTTAGATAGGTTCCTACATTACAATACAGAACCCAGGACATACCCCAAACAAGAAGTTCAGAACTACACAGTCCCTGAGCTGTAGTTCAGAGGGTGTTCAGTTTAGATAGGTTCCTACTGCACAGATCCAAAGACATATCCAAAACAAGAATGACTCACTCCCTTGAGCTGTGGTTCAGGGTTGAAGATGTACAGATTAGATGTTGCAACTCACTCCTTAAACTGTTTTAGAGGGTGTACTGTTAAGATAGGTTCCTACACTATAACAAGACAGATGAACAAGATCAAGCAGATCTTGTATTTCTTATACTAGTAGTTACAAAACATTGAGAGTTAAATTGTTCCAATGATAAAACAAGTAAACCTTGATGCACAAACAATATATGCAAAACATGTAAAACTAAATTATGCAGCTTTAACAACATTTATAAGACTGAAGTGCAGATCTATTTGTTTAAGTTGACAGATGAAATGAATAAATTAGGTATTTTTATGTACAACTGGAATATATTAAAATATATATAGAATTAAATACAGTAAAGTACTTTAAAGTTAAGTTGTACAAGAATTTAATACCAGAGACTAAAGTAAAAAAAAGTGGCAATTCTAGCAAGCTCCAATTGTGATTTTATTACACATGTATGTAGATTAGATTGCATTAGGGTGTTTTACACCTCAGTCAGAATTCTTTTACTTATATCGAGAGTTTCGAGACATTCAGGTCTGGGATGTTGGAAGAAACTGGAGAACCCAAGGAAAACTTACGACATTTGGTACAATCTTAATCTGATCTTTCTTCTACATATGTATGGCATATATCATACTTTATTTAATTCAGCAAGTCCTGCCTAAAACTAATTGACCATGTTCAAAATCTAAAAGCTTCAGATAACTATTACAGTAACCTCTAATCCGTTCAACTACAGCTGGTGACGTCTTGATATAATTGAAATATTCTTGACTGGGACGTTAAACACCATTACTCACTCACTCTAATCCGTTTAGTATTTAGGCAGGACTGAATGAAGTTTAACTGATATTAAAGTGATACATAGAATTTGAAAGTACAAACTTAAGGAACAAAATTAGGAACAGTTTAAATTACAAAGAATTTCTTTCCCATGAATTAATTTTAACAATCACTACATGAGAGACTGTGGTCAGCCTATACCTCTCCTATTTGACCAGTAATATTTTGCTATTTCACACATGTATATGTTTTATTGAAAACATTTATACTTTTTAATTAAGAAAGATAATATCTTTTAATAAACTTTTATTTCATAAAGTGACACTGAACCAGGGATTGCCTTCAGTTTTATTTCATATATCAGCTACCTTTTTACCTCAAAATTATTATTTTACCAAGGACACAATTAGTTTTCAGACAAACGAAGTCGTAAATAACTCAAGAATTATATTATAGATAGTTAATGGACAAAGTATTCAGGTTTTTTAAACTTAAATAAAACAAAACTGACAGGTTGGGTAGGAATTTTTTTTTCTAATGTACTATGTGAAACCTGTATTGATTGTGTGCAAACATAACTTGGATAATTTGTTATTTTATAAAATATTTATGTTATTCAGGAAGTAACTGAAATAACTGTTTTCTTTCATACATACAATTTAAACTAACAGTGAAAAACAACAGTGAAGGGATAAGACTTCCTCCTATATAAGATGGGAGAGGGGGGGGGGTTCTTAGGTAATCCTTAAATATCAGGTTGATACTTACAAATGCAAACGGCGGCTAGTAGTCGTACAGCTGTGTCAGGTTGATCACAATCTGGAAAAAGTGGTTCTATTACATAGTAAGCAAAAGTAAGTGCTACAATTGCCTGTGAACATGGCCGCACTATCATACACTCTACCCACAGTCTCAAAAAGGCAACAAACGGTCCAAAAGCTTCAAACATGTAAGCATAATCAGCCCCTGATCTCATAATCATGGTTCCCAACTCTGCATAACACCATGCTCCTATCATGGAAAATAAACCACATAACACCCAAATGATGAGCGAGAGTCCAACACTACCGGCACCATCCAAAACACCCTTGGGACTCACAAAGATCCCAGATCCAATAATACTACCAACAATCACAGTTATCCCATTAACCAATGTGACTTTTTGTTTCAGATTAATGGTATCATCAGCATTTACACTTGATTATCAGAATCGTCTGGGCTATTTCTGGTATTTTTTGGTTGTTGATCTGGATCCACAGCCTTATATTCTTTTATTTCCGCCATTCTTGGATTTTCTGTTCGCAACTCACAATAACTAATATTTTACGAGTTAAAATAAATAAATATAAAAGCTCCAGTTTTTACCGACAAACAATTTATATCTCTTTCCTCGTGTAACGATATCACACACGTGTTTTAGATACCGTATACATACGATATGGATGATGAAATAGTCGCTTTGTTGTTTAGGTAGTATACTAAGCGTGAATACAACGTGGGAACTTGCATCAAATAAAGATTTTAATATCAACGGATTCAGGAGTAACTTGTTTTGTTTTGTCTTTTTGGCGTTCCCTCCAATTCCTAGAGCATCAGCATTTTGCTTGAACGGAAATAAGTAACTGATTCTTAAAAAAAAAAAAAAAACTATTGTATGTACGAGAATAAAAAGTCATTAAAGCACTAAAAACTATTAAAGCGCATTAAGTTTTCAAAGAAAAATTAAAACGATGCTAATCTAATAATGATGTTCCTAATGAACAATGTTACATTTGGTTCAACGATAAAAGCCCGAATAAATACAGAAATTACACCATTTACCCAGCGAGATGCAGCATTTGGGATCTAATATTAGAACATGATTACGTCAACCGGTTGTTCAATGTTTAACGATGGTTATTTTGAGCTTGGAGCATGCGCACGGATGAACGGAAAACCCCATTGATCGGAGATGATTGATTGTCCTTAATTAATATACAGACGCATTTGAAATTGTGTTATGTTTCCCTTACTAAGTCACAAATGACAAATTCAACGAAGTTCTGTGTTTAATTTATCGTATTTCACCGTTTTTAAAGTTGTGTTTAAATGACCCGGGTTTTGATGACGTAACCATGTTCTAATATTAGATATTAGATCCCAAATGCTGCATCTCGCTGGGTAAATACTGTAATTTCTGTATTTATTCGAGCTTTTATCGTTGAACCAAATGTAACATTGTTCATTAGGAACATCATTAATTAGATTAGCACCGTTTTAATTTTTCTTCGGATATTTAATGCAGCTTTAATTCAATCAAGTGTATAAATAAATTGCCATGCTATAATTCACTGTGGTATTGGATATTTGTTTTTATTTAATATGTTTCAAGTGTACTTTTACCGATTTTCATTATGTTGTTTTCCTTCAATACTTAAATGTTCCTATATTACCAGTGCGTAAATACATGTAGCTCTAATATATTTTATAAACTGGTACTACTTAGTACATGTACTTGTCCAATCCTTATCGAGTACTTGTCCGATTGTTACTGGAATTTGTGTCTTATCAACACCGAGTACTCGTTCCACCCTTTTATTCCTTGTTCATTTCTTATCGATTTTCTACGTAGCCCTTAAATGACGCCTTCTAATCTACTTAGTCCATGCTGATCATACCTTTTTTTTTTTTTTTTTTTTTTTTTTTTTTTTTTTTTTTTTTTTTTTTTTGTTGTTGTTTTTTTTTTTTTTTTTTTTTTTTTTTTGGGGGGGGGGGGGGGGGAGGGGGGGTGACCGAGTGGTCTAAAGCGCGCGCTTACGGATCATAGTGCCCTCTGGTTCGAATCCCACTCGGGATAGATCCTAGTGTGAGAAAGTTTGTCAGTTCGCTTGCCGAAGGTTCAGATAGTTTTCTCCGGTTTTCTCCACCATCCCAGAACTGACCGCCTCGAAATAAGTGAAAGATTCTTGACTGGGGCGTGAAACACTATTAGTCCACTCCATTCTACTGATCATTATTTAGTATTTGTCTTTATCGTTTCCTTGTTGAATCGATATCCTTATTGAGTCCGCTGACTTTGTCCAATTTTTGCCGAGTCTTACATACTGGTTGTAAAATAAGGAAAATTTAAACCCAAAAATTATTTATTCACACCAGTGAATATCATTTCCGTCAATTCTTACAATCAATTGCTTGTCAAGTAACGGAAGCTTTAATATCAATTCTGAAGTTTCTGTCTTTTAGTGTTTCTTGTGAAATGTTCATAGTTGCTTTGGCTATTGTCAAATACATGGTTTTCGGCCTCATATCAATTTATTTAATAAAAATGTTAGATGCATAATGTTTCCATTCTCTTGGGTATAAACATCTTCTCTTATTCGGATTTTGTATCCTATTAGCACTGCTAAGTTTGTTAATTACCAATTAAAAATCAATTCTAAATACTGTGACAATTCATGAGCTATACAACAACAACAAATACAATAATAATAAAAATAATAATATATATATATATATATATATATATATTATATATTATATATATATATATATTATATATATATATATAATATATATGAGAGAGAGAGAGAGAGAGAGAGAGAGAGAGAGAGAGAGAGAGAGAGAGAGTTGCAAATTGTTCGTCAAAATTTACCAACAGTCAGGCACATATCGGTGTGTTTGTTCAAAAATTTAATTTCTTTACGATTGCATATAGTTGCAATAATAAAATGTTTTATAAGGGTTCACAATAACAAGAAATAATAGGTACATACTTGTTGTTTCTTTAATATTTTTTTCATATATATTATTATATTCCAATATTTTGGAATTCATTTTTAGAAGGATGGATTTGATATCTGCTTAGACTAGTAGTTTACCATTGACGTCAACTTTTGAAATGCTACTAAAATTCTTTCACCTCAAAAAGAAGCGACAATCATAATTTGCCTATGTTCAATTTTGAAATATATATCCAAGGGCAATCGAAGGCTTTTTCGCTATCTATAAACCATCTGATATCAGTAAAATACAAATAAATAAAAATTTCTTTTATGTTGCGGAAACTATGTTAACATTAAAAAACAGACTTTTTTCAAAAGTTAGCTTTCAACCTGAAATTAATTGAACACAGCAAACCTTTTATCAGATTTATATAGAGCAAGCCATTTTATTCCCTGCAGTCTTTAAGCCACAGTATTTATCCCAATACTAAAAATCTTTTTTCCCTTCGTGTGACGTAGGTCGAAAATCGCAACATATACAATTACCGCTTTTGGATATTATATATCCCACGTGATAAATTTATGAATGGAAGCTAGTAACCACGCTAGTCTTATTGTTATTCGTAATTGAAGTGCATGTACCTGGCAACTAGGCCTAATTATGTGGACTGAATCCCTAATACTACTACTACTACTCTGACTACTATTACTACATTTTGAACTACAACTAGTACTGCTAATAATACATTGATTGGTTTTGACAAATGTGATCAATATTTTAATACATAAAACACGAAATAAAATTCAAACGTTATTAAATGTTTTACTAACACACATACAAGTATATAATAAATCAACATTTTGAAAAAAAGTTACATGATTACCGCAAGGTCGACGTTATATGATTTTAGTTTTTCGTATTTCTAATTTTCTAGAAAATCGTTTATAAACCTAGATTTTAATTTTTAAATTTTTCTTTTAACACTGAAAAAAGTAATTGAATTTTTCTCGAAGTTGAAATAATAAAATAACGAATGGATGGGATTTCTTGGTTTTAGAGAAATTATGTCTGTTTTGGGAGTGAAATAAAAACAAAATATTTTTCATTTTCCACCGCCGATTCATATTGCAAGCGTTGTTGTAGTCTGTATAGTGGGCCCTCTTATGCTCTATATAAAGTAAGTAAGTAAGCCTTAAGTAAGTAAGTAAGGAAGTGAGTGAGTGAGTAAGTAAGTAAGTGGTGAGTAAGTGAGTGAGTGAGGAAGTAAGTGAGTGAGTGAGTAAGTTAGTGAGTAAGTAAGTAAGTAAGTAAGTAAGTAAGTGAGTGAGTGAGTGAGTGAGTAAGTAAGTAAGTGAGTGAGTGAGGAAGTAAGTAAGTGAGTGAGTAAGTTAGTGAGTAAGTAAGTAAGAAAGTAAGTAAGTAAGTGAGTGAGTGAGTAATTAAGTAATTAAGTAAGTAAGTAAGTAAGTAAGTGAGTGAGTGAGTAAGTGAGTGAGTGAGTAAGAAAGTAAGTGAGTGAGTAAGTGAGTGAGTGAGGAAGTAAGTAAGTGAGTGAGTGAGTGAGTAAGTTAATGAGTAAGTAAGTAAGAAAGTAAGTAAGTAAGTAAGTGAGTGAGTGAGTAAGTAAGTAAGTGAGTGAGTAAGTGAGTGAGTGAGGAAGTAAGTAAGTGAGTGAGTAAGTTAGTGATTAAGTAAGCAAGTAAGTAAGTAAGTGAGTGAGTAAGTAAGTGAGTGAGGAAGTAAGTAAGTGAGTAAGTAAGTTAGTAAGTAAGTGAGTGAGTAAGTAAGTGAGTAAGTAAGTTAGTAAGTAAGTGAGTGAGTAGTAAGTAAGTGAGTGAGTGAGTGAGTAAGGAAGTGAGTGAGTGGGTTAGTGAGTGAGTGAGTGAGTAAGTAAGTAAGTAAGTAAGTAAGTGAGTGAGTAAGTAAGTAAGTGAGTGAGTGAGGAAGTAAGTAAGTGAGTAAGTAAGTTAGTAAGTAAGTGAGTGAGTAAGTAAGTAAGTGAGTGAGTGAGGAAGTAAGGAAGTGAGTGACAGGGTTAGTAAGTGAGTGAGTGAGTGAGTGAGTGAGTAATTGAGTAAGTAAGTGAGTGAGTAAGTAAGTGAGTGAGTTAGTAAGTAAGTAAGTGAGTGAGTGGGGAAGTAAGTAAGTGAGTAAGTAAGTTAGTAAGAAAGTGAGTGAGTAAGTTAGTAAGTAAGTGAGTGAGTGAGGAAGTAAGGAAGTGAGTGAGTGGGTTAGTGAGTGAGTGAGTGAGTGAGTGAGTAAGTGAGTGAGTAAGTAAGTGAGTAAGTAAGTGAGTGAGTGAGTAAGTGAGTGAGTGAGTAAGTAAGTAAGTAAGTGAGTGAGTAAGCGAGTGAGTGATTTGTTTATTACATAGTGACAGTTGCATATACATTTACAAATATATACGTTTTACAACAAAATAGAATTGTCATGTGCTGATTTTGAATGCATTATTTTAATAGAAATTCAAAATCAGCACATGACAGAATTACAAAAATGCACTCGGCCCAGACGACCTGTCAGTCACTTAAACTACATAACAGGTACCGGTATATATATTTACAAGAGATTTTAGATTGACGGAGTTGTAAAGCAGAATGTATATATCTGACAGTTTGTCTTGGGAAAGAAATGACTAGTTTTATAAACAGATCGAGGTTCAGAGTGTCTTGATGTGAAATGTTACACTGATTCATAAGCTTTTGTCTTAAACCTGAGTGTACTGAGCAACTTAGTAAAAAAACAAAGTTCGTCTTCAATAAATTCTGTATTACATAATGTAAGGGATCGATTTTCTACAATAAAAGCGGATATAAGTGATTTGACAGAAAAACATCTCGAATTACAGTCCAGGTCTATGCGGGATAACCTAATATTTACGGGAATAGATGAGCAAAATGATGAGAATACAGAATTAACATTACAAACATTTCTCAGTGAAACACTTGGAATCACCAATGAGATTAAGTACCACAGAGTTCACAGGATGGGACGTAAGACAACAAACAAGAACAGGCCTATTGTCGCCAAATTCATAATTTTAAGGACA
>JARBDR010000104.1:0-92909 GCA_029721355.1 Tegillarca granosa
TCTCTTCCTCTCCTCTCTCTCTCCATCTCTCTCTCTCTCTCTCTACATTGAATTCTTGACTTGCCCGTAAATGAATTTTAAAAAAAACAGCTTTCCCTTTCTATATATTATTTTTGACTATTATCTCTTTCTGTATTTAATTCGCAACTTGACGGTGAAAAATAGGTAATCCCTCCACACACACACACACACACACACACACACACACACACACACCACACCGGGAATTTCTGAATGATATTACTAGTACCTTAGTATATTATGTGTACTGCAGATTCCAGAAAAAAAATTACTGTTAATTTTTTTTGGTTGAACAAATAGACTCGGAAAGACCATAGTTATTTATTTATTTTATGATCTATCTATCGATCTATCTATCTATCATCTATCTATCTATCTATTTATTTATCTAGTTATTTATTTTGGACATATGGACAATTATTAATTTATGGCCAATTATTTAACTTAAAAGCTGTTTGTACAGTTAACATACTGTTTCTTCTGTATCAATAACATCTCTAATTATTACATATAAATAATAATAATTTCAAGTAAAAGGAGTTAGAAAGAACAGATGTCATCAACATTAATTAATTAAGCTGATTAATACACTTGATCATCAAACACCATCTTGCTGATTGAGGTTAGATATACTAGTATATTACAGGTAAATTTTGGAATGCATTCCTATCAACACATATTTTATCTAATGCAGTTAAAATTCTATATATAGATAAAAATGATGACTGCAGCAAATTATATATGGAAATTTTTATAAAAATAGATAAATCAACTTAATTGATCCTTTTTTGTAAGAGATATTTTAAAAGAAATATAAAAAAATTTTCACAATAAATGTCACATTGCTTTCTTTCAGTCCACGTGATCTCATTTGGCATATTGTTAGAGACATATTTTATAATTATCATCATTAGGATCATCTCTAACATAGCCACATAGGTAAGGTGATGACTCTTAACTTGAGGGACCAGTGTTCGAATCCCAACGAGAGCAGATAACAGATGAAAATTTTAATGATAAAATTTCTTGTAATTTCTATTAAATTAATTAAAATTCGATCACACTATAGAATGTACTATAAAAATAAAATTAAAGAAATAAATTTAAAAACTTGAGATTAAAAATAATATAAAGAAAATTAATTTATTATCATTATTTTTTCAAAATTAAATATGCAATAGTTTTTTTTAAAAATAATATTTTAAAAAAGATAATGATAAAAATAACATTTTATTGCTTTTTTAAAAAAAAAAAAAAAAAAAAAAGGAAAAATATAAATTTTTCCTTAAAGATCCTTAAAGCCTCCTTAAAGATCCTTAAATTTCAGTTCCATTAAGGATCTTTAAGGAGTCCTTAAGACGCCTTAAAGGCATCTTTAAGGATCCTTAAAGCCTCCTTAAAGCTGCCTTTTCATCATGTGCTACTTATACCAAAACTAATTTACCAAAGATGAAGTTCTTTCCATCATAGGGAGTCCTTGAGTCTTTTGGTATCAATTTAAAACAGGAAAGACTTGACCTGCCTTACTTGTATTGGATTCCAAAACTTCACAAAAATCCATACAAGGAAAGATATATAGCAGGTTCCTCTAAATGTATTACTAAATCATTATCGGTAATTCTAACACAAATCTTGACCAGTCGTCAAAGATGGTCTTCAGACTTATTCAGATAAAGTTTATTCTACATCTGGCATCAACCAAATGTGAGTCTCAAAAATTTTAAAGAACTACTTGACCATTTTGTTTCTAATGCTCTATCTTCGGTAAAAAAGTATAAAAAACTTTTGATTTTGCTACCCTGTACACCACTATCCCTCATGCTAAATTGAAAGAACGTCTAAAACAAATCAATCACTTTTCATTCTTTTACACAACGGTAACACAAGATATAAATATCTAGTGCTCAACAGGGATTCTGGTTATTTTGTAAAACACCATACAGACTGCAAACAAAAATATACTGAAGATACCATCAACAAAATGTTAGAGGTTTTGATAGACAACATATTTTGTGGTGTTTTGGCAATATTATCTTTCAACAAACAATCGGTTATACCAATGGGCACAAACTGTGCACCTTGCTTGCTGATTTGTTTCTTTATTCATATGAATCAGAATTTTTACAGACCCTTGTCAAATCTGGAGAAAGACTGTCGCTAAATCATTCAACTACACATACAGATTTATAGATGACGTTCTTCTCTAAATAATCCAAAATTTGGAGAATATGTGAATGTTATTTATCAAGTGAGCTTGAAATAAATGACACGACAGATTCTCCATATTCTGCTTCATATTTGGACTTATACCTCAATTATGACACTCATGAAAGGTTACATCTGAAGCTGTACGACAAATGTGATAACTTCAATTTTTCTATTGTCAACTTTCCCGTTTCTTTGCAGTAATATCCCTGCTTCTCCTGCGTATGTGTATATGTTTCACAGTTAATACGGTACGGTAGAGCTTGTTCCCACTATGGGAACTTTCTGCAGCGAAGCAAATTACTTGCAATTAAATTGTTGACACAAGGATATTGCAAACCTAGGCTTATCAGGGCCCTTAAAAAGTTTTAAGGCCGTCATCACAATATTGTTGATAATTATGTAGTCACTGTATTCCAACTTATACTGGGTATATTTGACTTACCATAGTTCTTTGTTCCTTTCATTCTCAAAATTGAATTGCATGTGACGGGTGTAGCTAGCTAGACAGGAGGTGTTTATCCTTCCGGAGCACCCGGCCTCACTTCCTTGATGGAAGTTCACGTGTAGAACATATTTTGCCAGTTTACAAAAGTTTTACTTTGTTTTGGGGATTGTGATATGGACAAGGACTGGTATGTTTGTTTTATTTTATTATCTTCTGTGATGGTTTCTTTATTTATGTTCACTTTGTAACTTATTAATGTTTGACAAGAATAACCTTTACCCTTATATTCTTATTTTGATTTACATATTTACTTTACTAACACTTTTTCATTAGGAATTGAAATTATTGAAATTCCGATATCATCACGTGACAGTTCCATTTGTCAATTTCAAAGACGCTAATATATGCTCTCTCTCTCTCTCTCTCTCTCTCTCTCTCTCTCTCTCTCTCTCACCCTCTCTCTCTCATGCTTTTATTGCATCTATCCATAACACTACCCCCCACAAAAAAAATAAAATAAAAAATAAAAAATAAAAGAAAAGTTCCATTAAAGGTGTATTTTAAGAGCCCTTAAAAGTCCATTAAAGATCCTTAAAGATGGATCCACCTTTAAGGATCTTTAAAGACATATTTAAGGATCCTCAAAGATCTTTTAAGGAAGGGGTTGGTCTTCTGATTGAGGACGTCATTTTGTTTGCAACTAAATTAAATATGTGGGTTTGACAATTACACTATCTCCAATCGAAATTATTTAAATTTTAAATTACTCTGCGGGTTAGGTTATTTTCCATTCTTCTTAATGATATTCTAACTAAATTGGTATAGTAACTGACCTTGACCTTTGGCCTAGTGACCTTATTTGTAATCCTATGCAATATGCCACTACAGGGAATAAGTCAGCCAATTTTGAGATTAAACTGACAAATTATGTCTCTTTAAAATCAAAGAAATCAAATTTCTATTTAGACACACTGTGTGTTTTAAATGCACCAAATCTGAATTTCTAGTTATAGTAATTGTGACCTTGACATCTGACCTAATAACCTGTATTGTATTGTCACAACAAATAAGTATAATAAGTCTCGGATCAATCAGACAAATAATGTATCTTTCCATTCAAGAAAGTGAATTAATTGGACAAACCGTGTCTTTAAATGCACAAAAATTGAATGTCTACTTATTGTAATGGTGATCTTTACCTTTGACCTAGTGACCTGATTTGCAACTATGTGCACTGTCTTAACACAATTGATAAGAAGTCTCAGATCAATCTGACAAATAGTGTGTCAGCTTAGTTAATCTTTAGTTATTTATAAAATTAATAAACTTTGATGTCATTCCTTTTCATAAAAGTTAACGTTTATTACTTTGGTTCATGACACAATGAAAAACAATCTTTTTTCTTTGAAATGGGGACAAGTCCAATCAGTATAGAAAACATAAAATGACTTGTGATTGACAAGATTTTTCCCTTGAATGCACTTGTTATCTGGTACTGGAGAAGTCATTTAATTGAAAATTTTAAGAATAACAAACAACTGACAAGAAAGCATTATGTAAATAAAAATAACTCAAATAAACAAACAATTAAAAAGTATATATAATGTATTAAAGCAGCATATATATGTAAAAAATATGTATTTATAAAAACATTTCATTGCATTTAATAAAAAATATAACAAATTTCTTATTATAAAAATAATTTTAGATGCATTTAAAATTGCATTTGAAAATAAATCAACAATATATATCTTTACAAAAATAGTTCCTTACAGCAGTAGTATGAAAAATAATTTCTTTTCCAATTTTATACTCAAATCATTATCAACTTGTTACAAAAATATCAAGTTATGTATCTGGAAATAAACTTTTAAGCTTTCTATATAACAGTTGAAGATCCATTCGATGCTCCGGATATATTAAATAATGATCTTCACCTTGTACAAAACTGGACTCAAAAGTGGCTAGTTACATTTAATCACAATAAAACCGAATCAATGATTATATCACACAAAACATCTATGCCCTTTCATCCCCAGCTCTATATGAATCATATTCCAATAACCGAAGTTGAAACGCACAAACATTTGGACATACTGTTTTCCTCTGATGGGTACTGGAAAAACCATATAGTTACTATTTTATCAAAGCTAATAACAGACTTGCCCTATTGAGAAAACTTAAGTATAAACTCGGACGTCGCTCTCTTGAAAAGATATATATAACTTTTATTAGACCCTTATTAGAATATGCTGATATAGTATTGGACAATATGACCGAAAACTTAGCAGAAAAAAATTAACATAGAAGCAGCCAGAATAGTAACTGAAAACACCAAACTGACAAGCTTTACTCGCTTATACAAAGAGACTGGATGGGACACACTACGCAACAGAAGGAAGAAACATCGACTTATTCAGTTTTACAAGATGTACCACGGACGAACACCAGACTATTTAACAAATTTAATTCCCAATGAGTTAACTCATCGTTATGATACCAGACATAATCATTTACAGACAGTACGCTGTAAAACAAATTTTCATTATAATTCAATTCTCCCAAAAACCATTTGAGACTGGATTGAAATTCCCCAAGAAGTAAGAACTGGCACACTTTATGGTTTTCAATGATCTATTGAAAATACATCTAAAGTTCCTTCATTCTATTATTCAGGGTCACGTCAAGGTCAAATTCAACACGCTAGACTTAGAATGAAATGTAGTTCTTTAAATAAACACTTATTTGATAAAAATTTGGTTCACAGTTCTCACTGCTCTTGTGGAGAAGTAGAGTCAACATTCCATTTTTTGCTAACCTGTCCAAAATACGATATTATTCACAACAATACCATCTCAAAACTTAATCAAAATTATAATATTTGTATTGAATTACTAGTCTATTATATACAAAAACATAAAACACACACAACACCAACACTACGCCATCTATGATAAATAAATATAATCAAAACAAAAAATTAAAATATATGCATGTAGCCTGTGGTATTTGATAGGCAGCTATTTATTAGTATATAAAAAATATTAAATGTATATACATGTGTGTATATATAAATATATATACATATATATGAACATGCCAAATATATTAAACCATAACAATGCCCAGGATTAAAAACCAGAGATAAAACTAAATAAGCCAAAAACTTTGGAAAACCTTGGGCCCTATAACTTAAATGTAAATAATAATAAAGAAAAAATTGGTCTGACCAGTGTGACGACCAAGGCTAGAATGATACACAATTTAACAAACTTAATACAACTCAATTAAAACCCGTGCAACACGCCGAAAATACTTACAAAAAGAATGCCCCGCCCCTAATTTATTAAAGAACCTAACAGACAACAATTTTCTTCTATACTACGTACCGAAGAAAATTGTGAATTATATGGTGACATAGTTTTACTTTCCGACGCACAAAACAATGAAATTTTTTCAACTGTTCAAAGATATATTGAACTCACCAAACGATTCTGATACAATAACTTGTTTCTAAACAGTTACTATTTAATATTTTGTGGTATACTGACTTATTGTTTTATGAAATTTATGTACACTGTCGTATATTATTTATTTACATGTAAATATAACAACATCGGTCAAAAATGTAAATTACAGATATGGAGACGGGTTAATAAGCATCTGGCTTGTTCCCGAATCCTATGTAAGAGTCATATATGTTTATTTACTAATTTGTAATTATATATTTATGAATAAAATATTGTTTAAACTAAACTTTTAAGCTTTATCCATTAAAAAATCAACCATACTACTGAAAAACACAATATGTTGTTAATTTTTTTACAAAAGCTTCTTTATTACACCTTTACCATCGAACTATGCATATCATAATTTTCTCACCTATCTTTACATATGAAATTTCTCACCTATCTTTACATATGAAATAGCATTAAATGTTGATTCAAATTTAGGATAGAATTCAAAAAGTATTTCAAACAAAGACTAAAATTGAGAATTTATAATAAATTATAGCAATGTTAGCAATTTTACAAAATTAATTATTCATTTTTTTTTTAAATCAAATACCAAATGTCTAAACGCACTTAATTAATTACGTTCAATATAATTGTTAAATTTGTTACAATTTTCCAACTTAAGACAACAAAGACGCAATTAGTTATATGTATACGTTAGGTCATCTTTTTCAATATAAACTTTTCAGAGGTAAATTAAAATACTGTTTATTTTTTTAAAAATTATTTCTGAATAATCTGTTTTTAAAATATGAAATAAAAATAAATTTATTAATGTATATCAATAATTAATTTAACAGGTACCGAATTTTTTCACCTGTTATATTGGATATATACATATTAAGTTTAGTCATACATATAGGGGGCACTCTATATAAAATTCACCAGTCTATTAAGCCCACTTTTGCTCAGTCCCAATATAGACACAGGTAATACTGTATTTCTATTTGGACAATTTGGCAAATATGACCATTTCTGGACACCTGTATATACAGATTTCAAGAAATTTCTAATAAATTTTAATAAAATAATATTGTAAGCAAATATTTATATTTTGAGATAAAATAAAACAATTTGATTTTTTAAAGATGATTCACACAATCAATAACCTGTGTTAAACACTTTTGAAAATATCCATGGAAATTGAAAGATAGTGTTACAATCATGCTCAATGAATGAAGTAAACATATGTACCACATCACATCCACAAGCATTTGTGTTATACTACAAGGGCATTATTTCAAAAATCAAGATTATGTATCAGCCAGTGGTAATACAAGTAAAAATATATTAACGAATGTTAAATCATGTGAAAATAATACAAGCATAAAATTTACTGGTATATAGTAATATATATATATATATATATATATATATATATATATATATATATATATATATATATATATGAATCTTGAAAGTCATAGTTAATTAAATGTCATCATGATATGTAAATTACAAAATCCTTAGGTCAATTACTTTTCCCTAGTACACTTAAACTTTCAAGTAACTGTCTACACTAATCATTTGGTTCCACTCTATTACATTTGATGAATTATGCAGTATGGCTGTAGTTTGTGTTTTGTTTACAATGATTGACCACGTCTGTCTTACAAAAACTGACAGCCAGGAGGCAACTAGAGAATTATGCTTTAGAAATACTAAAATTTTTGTCAGACCAAACTATGTATATTATACCAATCTAATAAAATTTAATGTAAATGTGTATTATTATACATCTAATAACTGTAACCCAATAATAATTCACTATTACTATCACGTGTTCATACAAGAAAAAGCCATATTGTACGATTTCAAAGATTTAGGCTAAAAATAGACCTTATTTGCATATGAGGAATTATTGTGCAAATGAAAAATTGTACAGAAAACCCCAATTAATATGTTTTATCCCCCAACATCTATATTCTAATTAATGTTCAACAAAAACGGTACATAATGAATCCATAATGACCATTTATAATTTTTTTGCTATTCTC
Source organism: Tegillarca granosa (assembly GCA_029721355.1). NCBI lineage: Eukaryota > Metazoa > Mollusca > Bivalvia > Arcoida > Arcidae > Tegillarca > Tegillarca granosa. The sequence continues at coordinate 8,187 of JARBDR010000104.1, forward strand.
GGTAACGGCAGTCATCTTGGATTAAGAATGGCTATGTCAAATACATATTTTAATCTATACCAACCAAGGACCCTCATGAATTTCTTTTCAATTTGCCATGTAGTTTTAGAGAAAAAGATTTTCAAAGTTTAAAGCACAAAAATAGACCTTATTTTCATATTATGTAATTATTGCATGAAAGGAAAAAATTGTACAGAAAAACCTGTTACATATGTTTTATCCCCCAACATCTATGCTTCAAATTTTAACAAAATTGGTACATAAATGAACATGTCATGGCCATTTATATGTTTTTGCCATCTTGAATTTCAGACAGACATGTTGGATAGAATTTTTAATCTATACCACCCAAGGACCTTCCACATTCAATTTCCTTTCAATTGGCCATGTACTTTCAGAGAAAAAAAATTTCAAAGATTTCGGCTAAACTAGACCTTATTTGCATATTATGTACTTATTGCACAAACAAAAAATTGTGCAGAATAACCTGTTATATTTTATCCCTCGACATCTATTTTCTATGTTTCAAATTTCACAAAAATTGATACATTAATCAATTTAATTGCCATTTATAGGTTTTTTCTATTTATAGTAACGGCAGCCATCTTGGATTTCAGACATTCATGTCAATATAATTTTAAATCTATAGTTACTAAGGACCTTCCACAAAAAATTTCTTTTGAATTGGCCAATGAACTTCAGAAGAGAAGACTAAGGTTTATGGATGCATGACAGCATGCAATAAACACGCACACATAGGCAAACATGCTTTAAAATGCTATAAGCTCACCCTGGCTTTGCCAGGTGAGCTGAAAAAGAATTCTTTCAATAAAAATTTTATCTATATACAAGTTATCACAAAAATTATCCAATATAAATTTTAAAAAATAACGCTGGAAGATATTAATAACAAAAGGCAAATAGGCCTTAACACTCACCTGGTGATGTTCTAAAATTGTTTGCATAGTGCAATAGACAATATATTAATTACAGAAAATTTTCAAGTTTTCTCAAGTTTAGAACTGCCACAATAAAAAAAAATATAGTCACATTTCATTCATAAGTAGCTAATATGCATATAGTAACTAAAGTACAAGAAATTATTTCCACTTGATTAACCATTTCACTTTACTTATGCAGCTATGTCTTTGACCTCTGAACCTATGACCTTGAACCATATATCAAAATGATCGTCATATCAATACCTACAATATTCTAATATACATGCCTATACAAAACGTTAATAGATTTCAAGATAATTTACAATTTATGATATATTAAGTACAGAAACTTTACAAGTTTTCTCATGTTCAGAACTCCCAGAAAACTTAATCAGAAATATATCCACTCACATTTCATTTATAAGTAGCTTATATAATATACATGAAGTAACTGTATTGCAATGAATAATTTCCAAATTCTTAACCAATTTCAGTATACTTATCCAGCTGTCTTTGACCTTTGAACATATATGACATTGAACCATATATGATCCTCATGTCAATGCTTACAATATTCTAATATACATGGCTATGCATGAAATAAATAGCTTTCAAGATAATTTACAATTTTAGTAATCCTTTGTTGATATGACCTTGACCTTTGAACAAATAACCTTGAACCATATATTGTCATGTCAATACCTTTAATATTCTAATATACATCCCTATACAAAAAGTTAGTAGTTTTCAAGATAATTAGCAATTTAAGTCTTCTTTTGCAGCTGTGACCTTGACCTTTGAACATATGACATTGTACCATATATGAAAATGATTGTCGTCGCAATACCTACAATAATCTAATATATGTGCCTATATAAAATTTAAAGTTAATAGTTTTTCCAGATAATTAGCAAATCCCAAACTAGATGACCTAAGAATGTTATATATGAAATAACTAAGATATACCTCGTGTACATTAAGAGAAGATTTTTAAAGTTTGTCATTATTTCACCTCTTATGGGGCCCCAAGGGGAGATAACTCCTTCATTGGTAAAAATAACAAAGGCCTTCACCCAGGTATAATGGTAGCCAAGTTTATGAAATTTGGCCCAGTAGTTTTCGAGGAGAAGATTAAAATGTTAAAAGTTTAAACATAGCAAACGACGCATGACAAACGATGCACAGTGGATGACTAATGACGAAGATGGATAGTAATAGCTCATCTGAGCTTACAGCTCAAGTGAGCTAGAAATATCATTCTAAAGTTTAAAGATTCCAATAAATCTTGAAAACTCTAAATATCTCCCCCCTTTTTTTTAATAAAATACAGAAAATAGTTATATTTCATACATTATTTTCATATAATAAAAATTTTCATTAAAAAGATTTATATTTGGCCACTGATTGACAAAATTCTGACCTTATATCATGGTAAAAATGTCTTACTTTATGAAAATAACTATGGCTTTTACACTTTTTTCTTTTGAGGCACTTCATTCAAAATATGTGTGTGAATAAATGCTCTTTGTCCTAAACATGCAACTTTAAAAGTTTAAAACCTAAAAGTGTTACTTTTTTGAGTCACTGTGACGGAAAGATCTTCACAAACTAAGTATCGCTAGGAGTTATGCTGTATCTGAAGGCATCAGCATCTAACATATGAACAGTTTTAAATCAATAACTTTCTGTAACTTTAAATGAAAGTCAAGGTAATCAAAAAATTAGGTAGAGCTTTATGTAAGTTTCTAGGTCTTTTGGTTTGTGAAAAGAAAAAAATTAAAGATAATTGGATATAAGACCAACCATTGCAGACTTGGCAATGTACAATGCACTAATGCTTTTGGTATGAAAAAGAATAAAATTATCTTTTCCATTTCTTTCAACGAATCAAATCTTACAAAAAAAACTTTAGCACTTATTTTCCTAAAGATTTACATTGCATAATCCAATCAAGTGATTTTTCAATTACAGCATATTAAACTTTGTTGAATTTTCTGCATCCTACATTTAAACAAAAGTTTGTATTAATAATTTCTTTTCTTTTATGGCACAGCTTATGGCATTGAATCTTTTAGTTCTTTTTGATGTTTATCATCTTGTTGGAGGGGAACACCACGTCTGGTGATGTCTATCTCTGCATAATCAGTTCTATCTTTAAGTCCTCTTATTACCAATTTCTGTCCTGGTTTTGTAACAGACTCCTCCAAATCAAGATCAGCATATATCAATCCATCCTTGTTCTGTTACAAATATACATGTATATATATTTAATAATTCAATCTAACCAAATGTGTATCATTAGCATATTGCACTAGGAATTCATACAATTAAAGTCATATCCTTTGTCTCTGACCTTGACCCCATTTTAAAGGTCATTTCATGAAAAAGTCAAAACTCTCATTATCTGTTCAAATAGTCAAGCTATAATAATTTGAAGGAATTTAATGAAATTTTATAAATTAAACACAAAAAGTGTAACTTATTTTTCATCCTAATTACAGCCACTGCGGTAGCTCAGCTGGTAGAGTGCTCGCTCCATAAGTGGAAGGTCGTGGGTTCGAACCCCGGCCGGGTCTGACCCAAGGCTTGAAAGTAGGTAGTGACTGTTCTTTCGCCAAGCACTCGGCATTACGAAATGAAAGTCACGGTTCTTTCGGATAGGAACTTAAAAATAAATGAGGTCCCATGTCATGGCAGACATGGCACAATAAAGAACCCTGCTGTATAATGCCATCAGCGCAATGCACAGGCTAAATTTCTGCACTTTTGTCTATAGCTGGCGACATCTCGATATAAGTGAAATATTTTTGACTGGGACGTTAAACACCATTACTCAACTCAACTCAACTCAATCCTAATTACACAAACTATAGGCTGAAGACCCTATAGAAGCCAAATATTACATCAAATTTTTTCTCCCATCATCAGTTTTCGAGAAGATATATTTGCAAGGTTTTTACATCCCTAAGTCAAGTTGATCTAGTTTTGGTAGCCAAGGCAATGCAACGACCTTAAGTGAATTGCACTAGCCCATACATGCTTCTGATCTACATTGAGTATCACTGAAATCTGTTTCGGAGAAATTAAAATAGGTATTAAGTGCACATATGCATGCATGCATGCACATACACATGCCACACTATTCCATAAAGCTCACACAACCTATGGTCTAGTGAATTGAACAACAAAAACTTAAGAAAAGACTGATTTCAAGTTATCAGTCACTGAATTTGATAAAATTGTCTTCATTATCAAAATTTACTGCATTTTATTTAATTTCTTTGTATGACATTAAGTCAGTCAGATCTAGATTCAGTACAGCTACGGTAAAGTTTTAATACGTTATAATAAAAAGTCATCAAATAATGAAATGCTTTAGCTCAGAAATTTTCAAAGAATTTAAAATTAAATTTTTATTTGCACTATGTTATCAAAATTGATACAACTTGCAAGATTCAATTATCCCAAATGATAGTAAAATATTAAACATTTACCCTTTTGGGAGCCTTGGATGGTTTGGCAGGCTTTGTTTTCTTTTGTTTTGAAACTAAGGCTGGACCAGCCGCTGCAAAATTTCCTTTGTTCAAATTCTCAACATTTTCATAAAGATCATCTAAAACTTAATGTCATAAACCTTTATGAGAATAAAACATATTTATATATAGACTAATAAGATTTTTAAATTACTAAAATACTCATTTAAATTACAAAAGTGTAAACAATGACCTAGATTCTAACTTAGTTTTGATTTGTTTGTTTAAAATGATATTTATAATTAAATTAACTAATCTGTAAAAAAAGTTTAACAATCCAGTTAGATTAAACATTTTATTTTGTCCTAAACACCTAGTGTAACTGTACTTATATCTCTTGAAGTGTTTCTGTCTTGTATGCTGCAACACAATAATATGTATTTATATGCTTACAATACTGCTTTATCTAAAAAGTAAGGCCTTCTGTTGAAATACATTTAGGTGACCATAAAACTGGAGATGGTAAGCTACTATAATAATCCTTACATGTTTTCTGGCATGTTAGGACTTATTGTTCTATATCTTATATACTTTTGACTGGATAATAGTTACAAAATAAATCAAAGTACTGAAAGTACTGAAATTCGCGAAAGACAAAAGACAAATGAATGTTTGATTGAATGTGAATTTTGCGCCCTGTTCAAGATTATGTCATGTGCAGTTGACAGCCTTTGTAGGTGTCATGGTATATATGTTTACTTTGCAGTGTAATGAAAGACAGCATGTTAGGCATGTTGTGCGCAATATCTATTGGCTATAATACTAATCTCCTCATTAAATGACCAAATACAAGTCTGCAGATCAAGTTACATAAATTATTAAAATAATCAGAAACCATGCATATCTAAATTTTAATATCATAAACAGTGTAGTATTATATACGCATATCATAATCCGCGTTACAATAAATATCCATATCATTTCATAAACCAAGTGGCATAAATATACATTTCATAAACTCTGTCTTAAAAAAGACTATATCATGAACAATGTGGCATTAAATGACCATTTCAAAAATCATGTGTCAATTAATGACCACATCATAAACCATTGGGTAATTAATTGACCCTATCATAAACCATGTGACACTAAATGACCATATCATAAACCTCATGACACCTCATGGCCATATTTTAATAATCATATAAACCATGTGACTCAAAACCATTATATCATTATCAATGTAACTCAAATTAATCGTATAAAAAAACATGTGGCAATAAATGGCCATATCATAAACCATCTAACTGTAACTTACCATATCATACACCATGTGGCACAAAATGGCCATATCATAAACCATGTGACTCAAAATGGCCATATTTTAAACCATGTGACTTAAAATGACCATTTCATAAATCATGTACACTAAATGACCATATCATACACCATGTGACACCTCATGACTATATAATCATATAAACCATGCAACTCAAAATCACTAAATCATTATCAATGTAACTCAAATTAATCATATCAAAAACCATGTGGCAATAAATGGTCATATCATAAACCATCTGACTGTAACTGACCAAAACATATCTCATGTGGCACAAAATGGCCATATCATAAACCATGTGACTTAAAATTACCATATCATAAATCATGTGAGAAAAATGATTATTTCATATATGTTATTGCACTATTTGACCATACCATAAATCATGCACTCAAAATGACTATATTACTCATGTGACTCAAAACGAACATATTTTTAACAATGAATCAAAATGATAATTAACGACCATGTGATATACCATGGCCATATAATTCAGCATGTGATTCAAAATTACTAAGTCATAATCCATATGACCCAAAATAATCATATTAAAATAACGCGACTAAAATTAACAGATAAATCAAAGCACAGACTGTGCTGAACGTAGGAAAGTAGTTATGAAAGCCTGGTAACTCGGTTGATATCAATACTTAGTCGAGAAGAGTGGAGTGGAGGAATGGCGCTTTACATTCCTGTCACGATTTTGTCACTTAAATGTCATGGTGTCTATGACATGAAAAGACATAATGCTTTAAATTTTTTAAAAATATGCTATTTTTCTTCTCTTATCCTCTGGAACCACTGGGGCCATGGTGACCAAGTGGTCTAAAGGGTTATCTTAAAGCTCACAGTGCCTCTCAGTGCCTAGATTCAAATGCTGCTTAGGCAGATCCTAGTGTGAGAAAGTAAATCAGTTTGCTTGGCAAATGTCAGTGGTTTTCTGGGGCACTTTGGTTTTATCTAAGAACTGACTACCTGTGTATGTGAAAGAGTCTTGACTGGTGCATCAAACATCATTACTCAACTACACTCTGAAACCAATTTGCCAATTTAAATGAAATATGTTTGGATGAGTCTTGCTTGATGCAGATTGCAAACTGGCATCTTTAGCAACATTCAATCAATAATGACTATTACAGCTAAAAGGGAAAATGACTTTTGTATTTTCCAACCACTGATTGATACTAAAGACAACTCTGATAAGATAAAAAAAATAAGAGAGTACATGAGAGGACCTTGATCTAAGGCCTTGACCAATAGCCTTGAACCATATATCAAAATGATCATCATATCACTACCTACAATATTTATGTACATGCCTATTTAAAAAAGTAATAACTTAATTAACAATTTAAGCAATCTTATATCGCATAGACCTTGACCTTTGAAACCATGACCTTGAACCAAATATCAAAATCATCATCATATCAATACCTACAATATTCTTATTTACATGCCTATACAAAAAGTTAGTTTTTAAGATAATTAACAATTTAAGCAATAGTATATTGCAATAACCTTGACCTTTGAACCAATTACCTTGTTCCAAATATCAAAATCATCATTATATCAATACCTACAATATCCAATATACATGCCTATACAAAAAGTTAATATTTTTCAAGATAATTAACAATTAAAATCATTTTCTGTGGCTATGACTTTGACCTCTGAAACTTGACCTTGAACCAAATATCATAATGATCGTCATTCCAATGCCTACAATATTATACGAAACATGCATATAAAAAGTTCATAGATTTTAAAAATAATTAACATAATTAGCTGTCTTATGCAGCTATGATCTTGACCTTTGAACCAATGACCTTGATACATCAAAATGATTGTTATATCAATACCTACAATATTCCAATATATATGCCTGTACAAAAAGTTAAAAGTTTTCAAGATACACTTGCATAATATTATTTCAAGCAATTTCCCCACTAACTGCCTTGTCATTTTCCCGTTTTGAGCCCCAATACTACCATTTGTGCAAATCAATAACTAGATGATCTGAGAATAATACATATAAAATAACTAAGGTATACCTCTTCTACATTCTAAGGAGAAGATTTTCACTATTTCCCTATTATGGGGTCCCAGTGGGGCATAATTCCTTCATTTGTGGAAATCTGAAAGGCCTCCAACAAGGCATGATGATACTCAGCCAAGCTTCAATGAATTTGGCTCAGTGGTATTGGAGAAGATTGAAATGTAAAAAGTTTACGCAAGATGCACGTTGGATGACAGATGAAGATGGATCTCAATAGCTCATCAGAGCCTTCAGCTCAGGTGAGCAAAACATTATACAACAGTAAATATTTTACAAAACGACTGAAAAAGGAAGACACCAAGAAGCTTCCAAACAATAACAGGATTTTTTATAGTAAAACCAGTACTTCTACCACTGTGAGTCAGAAAATTAAAGTCCTTTTCAGATTCAGGAAAAAATAGAAAACGAGTGAAAGTTGGCCTAAATCTCGGACAGAAACAGCGACGGCAACTATAATAAGTGAAATCTTAAGTCAGGCACTGTCTGAAAGATAATCAGAAGATTCTGATTTTGTAGCACTTGTGCCACTTGTAGCATGCCAGATCAGTGCAAATTTCGGGCATCAAATTATGAAAATGTCTGTATTTCTCAAATTTTAAAGATGGATTTCTGTGCAAATTCTGTGAACTTTTTGCTTCTTCTATCTAATAATATTGAAACTCAAAAATAAAAAATGAAGACTGATTGATTTTTAACAACTGTATCGAAAGTAAAAAAAAAAAAACTGACTGAATCTCGACAGTCTATGTCATTCCCAATTTTCCTGTTTTCAATACATTTTCCCCAATTAACCCTCATGAGCCTTTTCCCAAAATACCCAGAAAAATTCCTATCCTTTAATGCTTTCAGACATCCTTACTTTGAAATTTTAGTGTTTTTTAAATTTCCTCTTTTTCGGACGGCAATTCTTTGTCCAATAATTCCGGACACGATTTTGCTGAAACTCAGGTGGAGAATATGATACAGAGTGCTTTTTTTAATAAAGATTGAATAGAACCAAGAGCAAACATCGTTGTTTGTTATTTCGATGTGGCGCGACGGATCGTTCTGTACATCGTTACTTAAGACCGGTGCTATACCGTTCAGATGATCTACACATGTATTCAGTACGTTTATATGTAAACCCAATAAAAATCATACCTGAATATAAAGTGCTTTTATTCTGTATGAAAGTGAAAGTTGATTAAAATTAATGTCCATTGCTGAGAAAATCGTGCATGACAACTCCTGTTGGTACACCATTTCAACATCAAACACATTTTTTCTGATGAAATTAGGAAGTGACGTTTTCAATTAATTTCATTGGATGAGAAAAAATGACGAATTCCTCTGATGAAGGATTCCAGAAAATAAATGATTTAATCAGTCCTAGCCGACACATGTCGGTATTGCTGTTATTGCTAATCAGATTATATACACGGGTAAATCTAGTTACCATAAACAGTTAAGTCAAATATGACGGTGTTCCAAAATTAGAAGAACATACACAGACAAGAAGAAGTTTTCCCGAAAATGAACCAATCGGAACACTTCAGATTTCTCGCACACTCAACAAATACAAATCTGTTGAGTGTGCAAGACATATGAGGTGTTCCGATTGGAAAATGAACGGAAAGTAACAATATCTTCCGTCTGTGACCTATTTCTGCAACCCTTTATATTTTATTTATTATCTTCTTTTTTATTCTTTAATAAATATTTTCTATTTTTGTTTTCTCTATATATATATTCATTTACAGAGTCATTGTTGTTCGTTTATTTATAAAAGAGGTACGATTCAATGATGGCCGCTGTTCGGTGCTTGACAGTTAATGTGCAAATTTCCAACCCAGATAAAAGCGAATTCCTCTGCAAATATGTTTGTGCAGGGGAAGCGGTTCTATTTAAGTATTTATTTTTTATTCATTTATTTTTTTTTGTTCGTGTTACTTTTTAGTTTCTTTTCTAAAATGTGTGATTCGAAATGAATTAAATTAAACCAGAAATGCATTTGTAACACGCAGATTGTGCTCTGCTGTACAGGTCTATTTCTTTGGAACGTAAGTATACAGTAGTGCTCAAGAAAACTGACATTTGTTTACATAGATACGGTGCGTTAGTAACCAACAACGACAATACTAGAAAAGTCTTCGACTTTCCTACGTAAAAACCATGTGTGGCAAAAAAGGTCATATCATAAAACTTATGACTTAACCTGACCATATTATAAACTGGGTGACTCAAAATGGCCATATCATAAAAAACGTCAAACAAAATAATCATATTATAAACCATGTGACTCAAATGGTCATATCATCAACCATGTCACACAAAATGATCATATTATAAACCATGTGACTCAAATGGTCATATCATCAACCATGTGGCACTAAATTACCATTTCATAAAGTATGTAGCACTAAATTACCATATCATAAACTGTGTGACTCAAATATGTCTTATCATAAAACATGTGGTACTAAATGACCATATTTAAAACCACATGACACTAAATGACAAAAATAAAACCATGTTGCACTAAATGACCATATCATAAACAGGGTGACTCAGAATGGCCATATCATGAACAATGTTACACAAAATGATCGTATTATAAACCATGTGACTCAAAATATCATATCATAAACCATGTTTCACTGAATGGCCATACCATTAACCATGCTGCTTTAAATGACTAAATCATAAACCATGTGGCATAAATGACCATATTATAAACCACACTACACTTAATGACAATCATATAAACCATGTTGCACGCAATGACCATATCATAAACCAAATGACACTAAATGACAATAATATAAACCGAAAATGTTATATCATAAACCATGTGACACTACATGACCATACTGTAAACCACATGACACTAAATGACAATAATGTAAACAATGTTACATGAAATGACAACAACCTAAACCATGTTGCACTAAATGACCACATCATTACCCGTGCGACACTCAATGGCCAAATCATAAACTGTGTGATTCAAAATAGCCATAACATAATCATGCGACTCAAAATGACAAACTGGGCACAAATCATGTTTTACTTATACCATGTGACACTAAATGACCATATCATAAACCATGTGCCAATAAATGACCAAATCATAACCCCCATCACATTAAATGACAAAAATATAAACCATGTGGCACTAAATGACCATATCATCAACCATGCAGGGCTCAAATAAGATTTTAAAACAGGGAGAAGTGACTTCTCCCTTAGCCAAAGTTAGGGATAAGTTTTTCAAAACAGAGAGAAGTTTCTGCACCACGCAATTCACGACACTGGAATTTCTGTCCTTCTGTCACGATCATACATTTTATATCTTTTATATTTTTGCAAAAAAGATATTGTAATATGCTGGTCATCTTCAGAAATATGCATGGGATAATTTAATGTAGTGTTTGAAAAAGATGTCCAAAACTTTGATAAAATCCTACTTTGGTAGAAAAAACCCTTATACAAGACACACTTGAAATTGGAAGCAAAAGTGCTATCTTAAATAAACTGCTGTTTTTCATCAACTGGCCCCTTAATGTTAAAGTTGGCTGATTTTTGGCTCATATTTTTCAGGAGCAAGATCTCATCCTGATTTTGTTTCAAAATGTTATTTATTTATTTATTATAAATATTTTAAATATTTATTTATATGTTTTAAATATTTAAACTCTTTTTAATAAATAATGATAACAGAGGTGAGCAGTTTATAATTAGATTGTTATATAACTTTTTTCTTATGTAACATTTACATTATACAGATGGCAATATAAATTATATGTTTAAGTTTATTATAAAAATATTGTTAAAAGAATTTTGATAGTTTATTTTTATTGAAAATAAACTTATATTTTCACAAAATAATTTTCCTTGGTGAACGTAATTTTTGAGGTGTTGTCTTATCTATGAAAGGAGAAGAACCACCTTACATTCCAAAAGCATAACTTTGTTCAACTTTGACCTGACCAATGAAATATGTCGAATTCATATGTTTGTCAAATGGCGGCATTGTAAACAAATCCATCGGTGATGTCTCATTTTATTATGTTGATACTTGTTAAAGTTTTTAAAATAAGTTATCTATCTTTGATATCACAGTGATTTGATCATTTTCAATTTCAATTAAAAATTACAGGTGCGATCCTATACAAATATCGCCGAAAATCCATAACACAAGGAATACTGTAATCAGATGTATACTCGGGCCGTAAAACTGCCTATTATCATAGGCGCGTGGAAGAAGCCCTTTCATGAAGCATTAATCCGCTAATTATTCAACCAATCAGGATAATTAACATGCATAATGACACTTGTAAACCACATAGCCAGCAGCCCGAACATCTCGGGTTTTATTGTTAGATAATGGGTTTAAAAATAAGGTCGACTTTAACTTCCCTTTTTCGGAGATACATGGCGAAGTTTTTGTAAACAGGGCCAAGTTATCGCCCAACTTCGCCCTTATTTTGAGCCCTGCCATGTGGCACTAATTTGACCATATCATAAACTGTGCGACTCAAAACTGTCATATCAAAATGACCATATAGTACAAACAATGTTTTAGTGAATGGCAATATCATAAACCATGCAGCACTAAATGACCATATCACAACTATTTGCACTAAATTACCATGTCATAAAACACATGACACTAAATGACAATAATATAAACCAACAAGAGGCCCATGTGCCTTAACGCTCACCTGAGGATATGTTTAAAATTATTTGCAAAGTACAATAGACAATATATTCAGTAAAGAAACTGTACAAGTATTCTCAAGTTAAGAACTGCAATAAAACTTAATCAGAAATATAACCAGACACATTTCATTTATAAGTTGCTTATATAATATGCATGAAGTAACTGTAGTGCAATAAATTTTTTCCAAATCATTAACCAATTTCAGTATATTTATGCAACTATGCCCTTGACCTTTGAACATATATGACCTTAAACCATATATGATCTTCATGTCAGTACCTACAATATTCTGATATACAAAGCCTTACAAAAAGTTAATAGTTTTTAAGATAAATCGCAATTTAAGTCTTCTTTTGCAGTTGTGACCTTGACCTTTCAACATATGATATGACCTTGAACCATATATCAAAATAATGGTTGTCGCAATATCTACATAATTCGTATATACATGCCTATACAAAAAGTTTATAGTTTTCAAGATAATAAGCAATTTAAGGCTTCTTTTGCATCTGTGATCTTAACCTTTAAACATATGACCTTGAACCATATATCAAAATGATCGTCATGTCAATACCTACAATATTCTAAGGCCTAACTTAAAAAATTCTTTGTTTCCTGTTTCCGACTCATGCTGTCCACATGTGTGTCGGTAGGTAGGAAAAAAATTTATTTTATTTTATTTTTTGAAAACTTAATCTATTACACTTTTGAAAAAAGGTTACATTGGTTTCATATGTCTTTTTTGCTAACTACAGTCTTCTTTGTGTCTCATTGTGTCTTCTCCCATGGAGGAAGTGGAATTTCCTCACTAATGTGTAAACCTGCCCACAGGTTGCTTGCTTGGGTTATTGCCCTTTCATACTGTTTTTTACTTTGTATGAAAAGCCAAAAAAAAAAAAAAATTTGGGGTAGGGGCATTTCAAGTGGGTCGGGCGGTCAATGGCAAACAAAGTTAATTTTATTTTAGGCCTAATATACATGCCTATAAAAAAAGTTAATAGTTTTCAAGATAATTAGCACATTTAAGTCTTCTTTTGCAGTTGTGACCTTTACCATTAAACATATGACCTTGAACCATATATTAAAATGATCGTCGTTTCAATACCTACAATATTCTAATATACATGGCTATACAAAAAGTTAATAGTTTTCAAGATAATTAGCAATTTAACTCTTCTTTTGCAGCTGTGACCTTGACCTTTGAACATATGACCTTGAACCATATATCAAAATGATCGTTGTTGCAATACCTACAATATTCTAATATACATGCCTATACAAAAAGTTAATGTTTTCAAGATATAGTGACAAATACATAATTTTTACAATTTCCCCACTCAGTACCTTAACATTTCCCCATTTTGAGCCCTATCGCTACTATTTGTGCAAATCTAAAACTAGATGACCTAAGGATATTATAAATGAAATAACTCAGGTATACCTCTTGTATATTCAGAGGAGAATATTTTTAAATTTTTTTCACTATTTCCCCCTTTATTGGGCCCCAAGGGGAAATAACTCTTTCATTTGTGCAAACCTGAAAGGGCTTCATCAAGGCACGATGGTTACCAAGTTTCATTAAATTTGGCTGAGTGGTTTTGGAGAAGAAGATTAAAATGTAAAATTTACACACGACGCACAACGGACGACGGACAACACACGACGCACGACGGACGAAGATGGATAGCAATAGCTCATCTGAGCTCCCAGCTCAGGTGAGCTAAAAATGTTGTGTCGTAAACCATGTGACACTAAATGACTATATTACAACCATTTGCACTAAATAATCATATCATTAACCAAATGACACAAAATGACAATAATATAAACCATGTTGCACTTAATGATCATATCATAAACCATGTGACATTAAATGATCATATCATAACCAAATGACACAAAATTACTATATTAGAAACTATATGATATTAAATGACCATATAAACCATGTTGCACTAAATGACCATATCATAAACTACATGACATTTAATGCCAATAATATTAACAATGTTGCATGAAATGACCACATCATTACCCATGTGGCACTGAATGATTGTATCATAAACTGCGTGACTGAAAATGGCAATATCATAATCACGTGACAAAATGACCATAAAGCACAAACCATGTTTCACTGAATGACCATATCATAAACTATGTTGCACTAAATGGCTATACCATTAACTATGCAACTCAAAATAAACAAATCATAAATGAAATCAAAATGCAACATAAAATAAATGAACGTATAATTTAGCGCCATATTTAAACGTAACGGTGATATTAGTTTGCACCTTTTGAACATTGATATCTGAAGTACTTTCGTTTTGTCTTCGATTGACCTTTTGACCCCAATACTTCAATAAGGAAGATCTCATTTACATACAAGAGTAAATCTGAATATTTCCCTATAGTAAAGAAGACCCCATAATTTTTAAAAATCATCCTTTCCTTTAGGGAAATCAGTAATTAAAACAACGATTATTTCACCTCTTGGATACATGCATACGATGTATTAGGCAAGAATACAGAGATCTGTCAACAGACGATCGGGGGGGGGGGGATGGGGGGATGGGGGGCTGGGGGTGGGTGTCACCATGTAACGTCATCAAAATAAAGTCCGTCTTTTGATACAGAAATATGTCGCGTTTTCTGTCGATTCTCAAATTCATTTCTGACTAAATGAGTTTCAATCAATGGACAGTCACGATTTATCATGAAAATTTCATCACCGAATCAACAGATGCAAAAGCCGCCTAAATTTGGGTTATCTATCCTTATTCAACTCTCATCAACTGGTGAGAGAGAGCTGAACTTTGTAACGGACACAAAAACGGGTTAAGAGTCAAGAGTTCACGCATGTGATAGCTATATTCGAGAAAGCTTTGCTTTCGCGAATAAAAAGATGATGGTGAACGTTAAACATTAGGAGATACTGACAAAAATCACATTATTTTCTTGCATACAAATGTCGTTCTGTCTTAACCTTGCAAGATTTTTAAAGAACGTTCTGTCTAAACCTTGAAAAATTTTTAAAAAACGTTCTGTCTTAACCTTGTAAGATTTTTAAAGAAAGTTCTGTCCTAATTTTGGAAGATTTTTCAATATTGTTCTGTCTTAACCTGTAAGATTTTAAAGAATGTTCTGTCTTAACCTTGTAAGATATTTAAAGAACGTTCTATCTTAACCTTGTAAGATTTTTAAAGAACGTTGAGTCTTAACCTTGTAAGATATTCAAAGAACTTTCTGTCTTAACCTTGTAAGATTTTTAAAGAACGTTCTGTCCTAATTTTGAAAGATTTTTAAAGAACGTTCTGTCCTAACCTTGGAAAATTTTTAAAGAACTTTCTGTCTTAACCTTGTAAGATTTTTAAAGAACGTTCTGTCCTAATTTTGGAAGATTTTTAAAGAACGTTCTGTGCTAATTTTGGAAGATTTTTAAACAACGTTCTGTCTTAACCTGTAAGTTTTTAAAAGAACATTCTGTTTCAACCTTGTAAGATTTTTAAAGAAAGTTCTGTCTTAACCTTGGAAGATTTTTAAAGAACGTTCTGTTTTAACCTTGTAAGATTTTTAAAGAAAGTTCTGTCTTAACCTTGGAAGATTTTTAAAGAACGTTCTGTTTTAACCTTGTAAGATTTTTAAAGAAAGTTCTGTCTTCACCTTGTAAGATTTTTAAAGAACGTTCTGTCTTAACCTTAGAAAATTGTCAAGGACCTTCTGTCTTAACCTTGTAAGATTTTTAAAGAACGTTCTGTCTTAACCTTAGAAAATTGTCAAGGACCTTCTGTCTTAACCTTTTAAGTTTTTTAAAGAACGTTCTGTCTTAACCTTAGAAAATTGTCAAGGACGTTCTGTGTTATCCTTGTAAGATTTTTAAAGAACGTTCTGTCTTATCCTTAGAAAATTGTCAAGGACATTCTGTGTTAACCTTGTGAGATTTTTAAAGAATGTTCTGTCTTAACCTCAGAAAATTGTCTATAACAATCTGTCTTAATCTTGTAAGATTTTTAAAGAACGTTCTGTCTTAACCTTAGAAAATTGTCAAGGACATTCTGTGTTAACCTTGTAAGATTTTTAAAGAACGTTCTGTCTTAACCTTAGAAAATTGTCAAGGACGTTCTGTGTTAACCTTGTAAGATTTTTAAAGAACGTTCTGTCTTAACCTTGTTTGATTTTTAAAGAACGTTCTGTCTTAACCTTGTTTGATTTTTAAAGAACGTTCTGTCTTAACCTTGTTTGATTTTTAAAGAACGTTCTGTCTTAACCTTGTTTGATTTTTAAAGAACGTTCTGTCTTAACCATGGAAAATTTTTCTTTTATTTATTTTTCATTATCTTTTTCTTAAAAAAAAGTTTACTACACGTTTGTTTACCTTGTTTTTGTTTTTCAGGTTCCCCTTTTTTATTCATCTTTTTGGGTTTTGCACCTGAAACAAAAGAAATTAATTTTTGTACAAAAAGGACGAGTATGCCTTATATGACATTTTTTTTACATTGAATTTCAATAATAATCATAATAATAATAATCATAATCATAATAATTAATAAATTAATGAAATATAACAAAACAATAGCCAGTAAACATGTTTAAGTTGTACTAGAACTTAAGATTTAAAAAGGAAAAATAACCATATCAGAATATTCTGCGAAAACTACGACAGTTTTCTTCTTCAGCCTAGGATCTTCCATAGCTTACATGGATAAAATTGTAAAAATAATTTCAGAATAAATGATCTATGTTTATGCATGCACTCGTAAGTTTCTAAGTGGTCAATAAACGAGAAGGCCTCCCTGGGTGCTCACCTGAAAATGATGTACAGTTAGCTTGATTCTGGCCAACTATAGCTTCTATTGTTAAAATAGATTTATAGATTTTCATTTAACATATTAGCAACATTTAAACTTGAGATAGTTTGATCAGTTTGAATTATTTTGAATTAGGAACAAATAGCACTGATATTGTTGCTTCTCGATTGTAAACAAGGTTTTTTTTTACAATCTAAACTAGAGTCCTACTTATTGGCCTAACATGGTCAATGTATGAAATTGAATTAGCTTGTCCAAAAAATTATTTTTACCAAGTTTAGAGAGAGTTGTATGTACGTTCTGGCTTTTACAGTGTTAACAAAGTAGCCAAGTCATAACAAGTGTAAACATTCAGCTTTACCTTTCTCTTCTTTTTTGGGGGGGTTTTTGTACATCAGCATATACTGCTGACGGATCACGTTTCCCAGCTGTAGAAATTCCATGGACATATGTCCATGTAAAATCCATGGATTTCCACGGAAATGCCACAAAGGTCCATGGAAAGTGTGTACACGTCCATGGAAAAATAAATTTGCCATCTTTCTTATCATGGACATGTACACACTTTCCATGGAATTTCTGTGGACATGTACATGGATTTTTGTGGCAAACTTTTATTTGTCAATGAAAGTGTAACAAAATATACAAAGTTTCAGGCTCAGCATTTTCAACAAACTTTTTTCTCAAGTGTCAAAGTCAGCAATTCAAGTGCTCTGTTCATACAATGAGGAGGTTTTGTTAGACAACAACAAGAAAAAAAGATGGCTGCCTAGTATGACAAGCATTTTTAGACATTTCAGCTTTAAACTATACAAGACTAAGAAGGACATAAAATCTTATATTGTGTTGCAAAGTTACTGGATATTATACAAAGGAAACCTTTTTGAGATAATGGAATCTAGTGAAATTATAAGCAGACCATTGAAAGTGTCATTTGGGAATTATTTAGCTGTCTTTTAAAGTATGGAAACTGCCATGTGAGTTTTATTAACTTCATTCTATCGTGTAATTAACATAAATGATACAGGCAACTATTTTTGTTATAAAGTTTAAATCAGATAAAAAATTAAAATAAAAAATGATATATAAATTGTCATTAAGAGTGAGCAATCATCAAATACCATGTACATCGACGATGGATTTGCTACGTACATGTCCACGGGATTTCCACGTACATGTCCATGGAATTTTCACGTAATGTCCAAGGGATTTCCACGTACATAAGGTTCCAATACTCCACACTTGCCATGTACAAAAAATCCAAGGAAATTCCATGGATTCCATGGCAAATTTTACAGCTGACCACGGATTTGCCACGTACATGTCTATGGGATTTCCACGTACATGTCCATGGAATTTCCACGTACATGTCCATGGAATTTCCATGTACATGTAAATAAAATTTCCACATACATGTCTATGGGATTTCCACGTACATACGGAATACTCCACACTTTCCATGTGGAAAAAAATCCATGGAAATTCCATGGATTCCATGGAAAATCTACAGCCGGGTTTTTATCCTTCTTTGGATTTTTTTGACACACAAAAGATGACAGGCATCTTACGATGGACAAAGACCTATTAAAATAGCTCAATTGTGCACTTAATGCTAAGGTGAGCTTGAAATTTGTTACATATCTAAAATACATTTGACCTTCCTACATCAAATTTTTGACAATATGTCATGATTTGTAAAAACTATATACTTTACTTGAGAAGCTGTAAATTAAATCAGTTTTTAAGTCCACAATTTTCCGAGAAGCTGTAAATTAAATCAGTTTTTCAGTCCACAATTTTCCATTCCAGAGAAGATTTTTATAGTTTGTTTCAAAGGCATTTGACAGTGACTTACTTTCTCACAAAATGAGAATTACTTGTTTGTTGGAAAGTATTTATTTTTTTAAAAATATATTTTTAAATGCCCTTTACATTCTTTCAAACTTGATTATACCCACCCTCCTCCTTCAAATACATTAAAGGTAGCTATGTCCTAACAAATGTAAACTTAAGGGTTACCTTTGTCTTTTGGTTTTTGTACATCAGCATATACTGCTGAAGGATCAGGTTTTTTATCCTTCTTTGGATTTTGCTGCACATCAGCATAAACACAGATGGGATTATCTAAACCACTTTTCCCATTTTTCTGAACTTCGGCATATGGATAATCATTTTGACCACTATTAGCATCGCCAGATATACCACCAGTAGCACCAACAGATGTACCTGGCCTTACAAAATTTGGTCCAGCAGGTTCATATAAAACATTGTCACGCATTCCATCTAAATATAAGGCAATAAACAAAATATATAAAAACATACATTTATCTTGTTACTGTATAAAATGATTCAGTATTTAAACTTATTATAGTTTCAGATTAATACATCAATAAATACTGTCAAATAAGTAGAAATAACTGTTTAATATTTTTCAACGAAAATAAGCTAAAGCAATACAGATCTTGTTTGCATCATGAAAACAAGAGGCCCAAGATGACCCTAATTTGCTCACATGAGTTTAAATGTAATTGGTATGTCTTGATAATACCTGGTTAAGTCATAACATGTTGCCTCAATAGAAGTGGTTTCAGATAACATTATTTTTATCGTTTTGGGTTTTAGCTAGATAGGTCACTGTGACCTACTTTTGGTAGCAAAAGCGACCAGAAACACAAATGAGAACTGTAATGGTCTAAATGTGCTATTGCCTAATATGAATGAAATGTGACCAGTAGTGTCTGAGAAGAAGTCTTTTGATGGATGTATGGATGGATGGCAGAGTTACTATCCATAACGTATTTACGTTTTTAAGTAAACTCAATAAAATCATACCTTAAATAAGTGCTTTAATTTTCTATGAAAGTTGGTTCAAATTAATTTTTTCTGTCGAGAAAATCATGTAAGACAGAATCTTGTCGGTACACTAGTACAACATCAAAGACATTTTTTCTGATGAAAACAGGAAGTGACGTTATGGGAATTCCCGATATGACCATGTGATTGTTCTAGCCCACAGACAGGATTAAAAAATGCCTTTCCAAGATGAGAATTACATTAAAATATGTTTGAAATATGATTTGAAATAATTTAATTTTTTAACCTTTTATTTGCGGGAATCGGGACTTTTTCCATCTTTGCGTTGCCATTTCCTAAAATGTACACACATACATGGAGGCCTACGTGTGTTAAAATATTGAATGTTTGATTGAAACGAAATTCTCTGAACTTGATTCAAAATAATGTAACACACGAATAATAATAATAAATTGACTGCAGACAAATTACAAATAGAAAGCGGCATGTTGGTGCACCTCAAACGTTGGAAGTAATGAAAAAGGACACATCGTTCACTTGTAAACAAATGGCGACCTCGATGTGTATTACTTAAAGAATCATGATTATTGATCAACAAACACTTTAAATAATAATAATTAATGAAATAAACAACACAAAAGGTGAAATCTATTTGTATTTTATTTGAAATTTTAATTCACCATTGATTTATGCGTGGATATCACTGTTGATAATGTGTTAAGATGCCGAGAGGTAACCGGGGGTATTTACAATGTATAAAATATAAACACAAAAACATGTAACCTAATTTTTCACAAAATTGTTGGAATTCACAAACTTGGTTGATAAGATGCTTTAGATACCAAATATCAAATCAGATTTTATCTCAGTGAAGTGGTTTTCGAGAAGATTATTTTTTAGGTTTTCAACTATTTAGGTCAATGTAGCTATGGCAACCTAAAAAGTAAAAATTCAAAAATTTCTTCCATGCACCATTGTAAGTCATAGAAATTCAGAAAAAAAAGTGGCTCCACTGGGATTTGTACCCTCGACCCTTGGGTTGCAGTATCACATGTATTTCAAAAAAAAATTACACTAAAAATTCATAAAATCTCTTCCAGGCACCATTGTAGGTAAAAAATTCAGAAATAAAAATTTAAAAAAAAAAAAAAAAAAAAAAAAAAAAAAAAAAAAAAAAGATTTGAACCCTTGACCCTTGGGTTGCTAGAATTGAAAATGAAAAAGGCCGAAAAAAGCGACTTGTATTTTACAGAATTTCCTGAAAATTGTCAAACATATCTTTCTTCACATGAGAAAATGATGTTTGGGAAAAAAGTTCACCTAAATTTATTCATTATTGTATTTTTTGTAAAAAAGTACTATTTACAAAATACCAAAAAATAAACGCAAAAACGCGTAACCTAATTTTTCACAAAAATGGTTGAAATTCACAAACTTGGTATATAAGATGCCGTAGATTCAAAATATCACATCAGATTTTATCTCGGCAAAGTGGTTTTGAAGAAGAAGATTTTTTTAGGTTTTTAACTATGTAGGTCATTGTGACCTACATTTGGTAGCCATGGCAACCAAAAACACAAATCTGAAAGGCAATGCTGCATAGATGCCTTTGACCAAGTTTAAACAAAATGAGACCAGAGGTTTCTGAGAAGAAGTCGTTTGAAGCAATTGTTGACGGACAGACGGACGACGGAGGGTCTGTCTCTATTGATACCAATAGCTCACATGAGCACCTTGTGCTCAGGTGAGCTAAAAAGACACCATATTATCCAACTTATTATGAAACTTTGAATTCAATAATTTTCAAATGCTTTGATTATCTTTTTTTTATCTATCAATTTTTTTCGGCCCTAAGGATTGTACTTCCGCAATGTGCACATATGGCACAGCACAATTAAACAGGTATTTTTGATAAATATTTATCCCTATGTGGTTTTTAAAAATATCCTCATTGATGGGTAATTATTATGTCTTAATGTAGAGCAATAGAGCTCTTATTTATTTATTTTTTTTTTTAACTTTTCCACACACCTACCTTCTTGGTCATCGTTAGATGCTAATGCTGATCTAAAAAAAGATATCAAAGTTGCTATAAACAAATTTAAAAGTTTAAATATTTCGTTAAACATTATTAATTAGACAATTACTAATTTTGAAGTACGTCAATGACCCATATATCAGCTAGTGAGTAAAGTGTTAAAAAAAACATGAGGCCTTAACACTCACAGGAAGATATGTCCAAAAACATTTCCAAAGAAACGAACTTAATTACAAAAAACTTCCAAGTTTTCTCAAATTTGGAACTGCTGCATTCCTTAATCAAAAATATCTAGTCACAATTCAATATATAATAAAAAGCTTATTAACATGTACTATCTGTAGTACAATGAACAACTTCCAAATACTTATGCATCTATTTGAACTTTGAACCTTAATGACCTTTAAACATATATCAAAATGATCATCATATCAATACCTACAACATTCTATTATGTATGCTTATAAAAAAAGCTGATATTTTCCAAGATAATTAAAAAGTTTAGTCTTCTATTGCATTTTAATTTTTCATCACAAATTACTTTTAATAAAACCATATAGAATGAAATTACTAATTAAAAATTAAATTACTCTCCATACTCCTGTGACATGTAAATTACAGAATCCCAATGCACAATCATCAAGCACGGGAGACTATGGTCATTTACCAATCAAACACCCTCGTGAGTCGTAATCAGATTACACTGAACTGAGTATATTGTACAATGTCTCATAAGGTTAATTAATAATCCCGAGTAGCACTCATTATTTCAGATAAATGTCTTGACTTATTGGTTCGTTTCACTCTGTTTCTTTTTATGAAATCTGTAATATGGCTTCAGCTTATGTTTTGTTTACCATGAAAATAGTTGAAATTTTATTAACTTCATACTTTTTGAAAAATAATTATTGTTTGAGCGAGCAGGAGTATTCAAGTTAATGATGTTCGAGCCATTGAAGTTTATTTATATAGGATAATAAAGGAAATTGGTCGAGACCGACAGATGACTTAGAATTATCCGGGGTATTCGAGGCAAATTTTACTGTACATTGAAATTATAGTCATACCATGGAAAGTGCCATTTGGGAATTATTAGCTGTCTTCTAAGTATTGAAAGTGTAATGTAAATTTTATCAACTTCAAAAAGTTGATTATTTTCAAGATATATAACAATTTCAGAACACTTATGCAGCTATGACCTTGACCTTCGAATGTATGACCTTGAAACACATATCAAAATGACTGACATATCAATACCAACAATACATTAATATACATGCCTATACCAAACATAGTTTTCAGGATAATTAACAATTTCACTCTTCTTCTGCAGCTATGACCTTGAACTTTCAACATATGACCTTGAACCATATATCAAAATTATCGTTGTAGCAATACCTACAATATTCTAATATGTGTGCTTATACAAAAACAGTTTATAGTTTTCAAGCTAATGCACAGTTTTAGTAATTATAAGCCAAAAATAATATTTCAGGGGCAAAAACTCTTACATGGATTATCATAAAATTACAAAACTTAGTACCTTGTTAAATTTTTTCATGCTAAACATTTTAACAATGTTTTGATTTCATATATCCCTTAATATTTGCAAGAAAATTGTCCAAAACTGCACAAATCACAAATTAGGTTATACCTTTGATTTGTGACAATGACTCCATTTTAAAAGTCATTTCAAGAAAAAGTCAAAATTGAAAACCTCATTTCATTATCTGTTCAAATAATCAAGTTGTAACATTTTACGAATTTTTTAGAATTATACATAAAAACACATAACCATTTTTTTTTCCAAATTTCACAAAATGAAAAACTATAGGCTTAAGACCCTAGAGAAGCCAAATATCACATCAGATTTTTTTCTCCCATCATTATTTCAGAGAAGAATTTTAAAGATTTTTGGACCCTTAGATCACCTTAACCTAGTTTTGGTAGCCCTGGCAATGCCATGAACAAATCTAAATTGCACTTGCCTATATATGCTTCTAACCAAGTATCATTGAATCTGTCCAGCAGTTTCGTCGGAGAAATTGAAAATAGGTGTTAATCATTCAAACCCACAAAATCTGGTACGAATTTGAAATCTAAAACCATGTAGTCTCAAATATCAATCTCTTGTTTATTGATTCTCTAAGGGTTTTATTGTCTAAAACATCATTACTTTCTGTTGTTTATTAAGCAATAACATTAACTAAATGAAGGAAGCCATAACCAGCTCATTGTTAAATGACACAGTAGTCAGTCTCTATCAAGTAAGATATCACATAAGTTTTTTGTATGACATCTGTTTTCTATGTTTCAAATTTCAACAAAATTGATGCAAAAATGTACTTGTAATGGCCAGTTATAGAGTTTTGTTATTTATAGTAATGGTAGACATCTTGGATTTCAGACGGACATATTGGATAAAATTTTTAATCTTTAGTAACTAAGGATCTTCAATACCAAATTTTATTTGAATTGGCTAATTAGTTTCAGAGGAGATGATAAAAGTTTAAAGATGCATGGATGCTTTACCATGCCATAAGCTCACCCTGGCTTTTTTTTTTTTTTTTTTTTTTTTTTTTTTTTTTGTTAAGGTTTTAAAAAACACCAGCAATATTTAAAATAAAGCATCAAAAAATTTGGAGACATGCAGATACTTATAATACTATAAGGTTTAGAATA
This sequence comes from Tegillarca granosa, assembly GCA_029721355.1. Taxonomy (NCBI): domain Eukaryota; kingdom Metazoa; phylum Mollusca; class Bivalvia; order Arcoida; family Arcidae; genus Tegillarca; species Tegillarca granosa. The sequence goes on from JARBDR010000104.1 coordinate 33,040, forward strand.
GATTAAACTCACCTTCCATTCATTTCAACATCTTTTGTACCTGTGTGTAAATATAAATAAAACAAACATACCAGTCCTTGTCCATATCACAATCCCAAAAACAAAGTAAAAACTTTGCAAAGTGGCAAAATATGTTATACACGTGAACTTCCATCAAGGAAGTGAGGCCGGGTGCTCCGGAAGGGTAAGCACCTCCTGTTTAGCTAAATATAAATTATTTATAAATAGGTAAGTGTTAGAGCAAAAAATTCCCAAAAATGAATAAAATTTCCAAATTTATTAAAATTTGCATATTGTTAATGCACTTAAGCCTACTTTATTTCAGTTAAGCACAATGTTTAGTAATAATTTTTTTTATAAAATTTTAATAAGAGGTCCATGGACCTTAACGCTCAGCTGATCCATATATCAAAATGATCATCATATCAATACCTACAATTTTCATATATACATGCCAATACAAAATGTAAATGGTTTTCAAATTATATTAAGTATTTCAGCTTTGGACTATACAAAACTAAAGAGGACTTAAAATCTTATTATATTTTTCTTTAGAAAAATGAAATCCAGTGAAATTATAGTCAAAGCATGGAAAGTGCCATTTGGGAATTATTAGCTGTCTTCTAAGTATTGAAAGTGCCATGTGAATTTTATCAACTTTCTTTTGTTATGAATAAAACAGGCAACTATTTTTGGTTATTTATGTGGTAAATTGTAGTTTATACACAACAAAATTAAACTCTGTGACTTTGGGGATATACATCATTTAATACAGGTTTATAGATCATTAGATCATGGGGGTAGAGAAAATAATTTATACATGTCACAGTATTAACTCATAAAGTGAATTCGATTCAGACATCTAGGGATAGATCAAATGAAAATATCAGAAATGTAACACCATCATTTGATACAAGTACAGTATCTACATTACCTCCATCAGTGAATACTTTAATGAGTGAATGCACTTTTTCAGTTGAAACTGCATACCAGGCTCTGCACAACAGGGATGCTATCTCAGGTGTACCAGCTGCTGCAGGCAGTGCAGAACAAGCAGAATATAAGAATCCATTATGAGTATCCATGTAGGATAGGGAAATCTCACCCGAGGGGTTGAATATTTCAGTCAGAGACGAGGCTTGCCGATTTTGCCATTTTAATATTAATTTTTGGCTTCAAATATGATTTACATATCTATGGGCACCATGTTTGAAAAATCTAACTCCGTTATTCAACATTCTATATAAAAATAAATATGACCATCGGATCAACTATACTTAATTTTGGTTTATACCAAATGTATAAACTTGAAGAAAAAGTTATTTTCTATAAAATCTGAGTATTAACATTTTTAAACGCATTTAAAATTTCTAAATTTTGGAGGTCCGGCTGTCATTTTCCCGCGAGATGACATCATTTACTCAAAGGATGACATCATGTGATTGTCACGTAACTGTGACGTCCAGCCCATGTGAGATACACATTTCTCACATAGGGGAAAACTCTATCTCACATGAGCAGATATGGAAGAAAGAACATTTCACCAACCAGGGTATTACACAAGGACAGTATATGGATATGCAGCAGAATCTCTACCTTTTGTGCAAACAATATCACCACAACTAAGACATAATGAATTGGATCTGTATGAGACATTGTTGATATGGCATCTAGGTACTCTGGACAAGGGTTTTATGAGTATCATAAACAATTTTCACTACAGGCTGCAGCTCAATTACGACATAATAACATTTTAGTGGATTGGTCAGTTAGAAATAATTCACTATTCTGCAATATCTTTGCCAATCTACGTCCAAATATCTGTGCATTATGTAACAGTACCTTACATCCAACAAGTTTCTGCCCAACTATACTTGAGAATCAACAGGCTGGTAACAAAACCTTTAAACTTCCAACACCTTCAAGAGGCAAAGATTCATATGACCGTGATAGAGTGTATGTCATGGGTAGAGAAATATGCAATAATTTCAATGGAGAAAAAGGCTGTACAGCTGCCAGATGCAACAACATACATATCTATCCTGCCCTACAGCAAAAAACGTGCAGATGCCCTTACAAACTGGGACAAATCAAATAGTCAAGAACTAAATAATCTCTGGAAAAGTAACATGTATGTTTCTCTCCAGTTAATGTTGGAACTTTAAAAATGGACTTGCATGCATTTACAAAATATTTACTTGACGGTCTCATACATGAGTTTCTCACAGGTTTCAAATATTGCTTGAATTCTCAATTGTGTGTAAAAATCTTGACTCAGCTACATCCCAATCAGAATATGTAACTCAACTAGTTGAATCGGAAGTCAGTAAAGGTTATTTGTGTGGTCCTTTCAAGAGCATTCCTTTCAAACATTTTTGTATTAATCCCATTGGAATTGCTGAGGGCAAATATTCAAAAAAAGAAATCTAATTGTAGATTTATCTGCTCCACATCAGGATGATATAAATCCTAGTTTAAATGACCTTATTGACAAGGAGGAATTTTCCCTTGAGTATGTCATGATTGATGATGCTATTCGTTGATTAAACAATTAGGTCAAGGTTCATGGGTGTTTAAATTGATATCACAGACACATTTAAACTCATGCCAATTGACCCAATGTTGTGGCCTTATCATGGAATTCAATGGAATCATAACTATTATTTTTTCAAATGTTTGGGTTTTGGTTTAAGTTCAAGTCCAAAAATTTTTGATACTCTAACTCAAGCTGTTTGTTGGATTGCTACACATAATTATGCCATTGAGCATATCTTACATTTATCAGACGATTTTTTAGTTATTGTGCCACCTGGGCGGAATGCCAGCATAACAAAACAGATGCTATTGAATATGTTTGCATCATTAGGCATACCTTTGTCTACTAAAAAGATGGAATGTCCTTCTAATATACTTGAATATTTGGGTATTTTTCTAGATTCTATTAAAATGGAAGCTCGGATTCCGCGTGAAAAAATCAATCATATTCGTGAAATCACTGACAGTCTCCACGACTGCAGTAAATGTTCAGAGGAGGAACTCTTAAGCCTTTTAGGCCACATGAACTTTGCTAGTCAAGTTATTTTACCAGGACGATCATTAATAATGTGTCCCATCTCATAACTTTGTCAACAACTGTGAAAAAATTACATTACCAAGTGCAACTCAACAAGGAATGTAGATTGGATCTGGATATGTGGTCAGAATTTCTAAGTCTTTGGAATGGCATATCATTTTTTACTAATGATGATATTACTGCTGCTGCAGATATACAGTTGTTTACTGATGCAACACTTACATCATTTGCGGGCTTCTATCAAAATCAGTGGTTTCAAGGCGATTTTTCTAGTGAACTTTTAAGTGAACAAACATCTATGGCTTTTTTTAACTATATCCAATTGTTATGGCATGTGTTTTATGGGGGCATAATTGGAATCGAAAACGTATCTTATTTCATTGTGATAATATGGCAACGGTAGACATTATTACTAAAGGTCGTTCTAAAGTACCAAGTATTATGAAACTTATGAGAAAGCTAACTTTTCATGCCACACATCATTTTGTTATTCATGCTGGCCATATTGCAGGTGTAAATAATTCTATAGCAAATTCTTTTTCTCGTCATCAGATGAAGAAATTTCGTACGCTGACACCAGCAGTAGCCACAGAACGAACTCCTTGCCTTACAGAATCTCGGATTATGTTTTCAATAGTCAAGTCAACATGTTATGGGATAATTCCTTGAGAAAGAAACAAACAAGACAGCTTTACAGTGTCTTCTAACATTCATAACTATGCATGGTGTGGTGACCACACCCGGATCTCTACCAGCTATAAATGACCATTTGATCTATTCTGTTTCGAAACGTAAACAAGGTTTGAAATTTTAGTTTGACACAATAAAACTTTATCTGGCTGGAATTCGTTTTTCATAACTTCAGAGTGGGACATAAGGATCCAACTGCAAAAGCAGACAGATTATCTTACATTTTAAGAGGAATTAAGAAATCACAGCATAACATTCCTAAGACGCGTTTACCTATTACGTCTCATATTTTACAGCAACTATGTGCGTTACTTCAACAGGGTTGTTTTTCTCCCTATGTTGATCTCATGTTATTATGTACATGGCTTTTTTTGGTTTTCTGTAACATTTCTTAATGCATCTGATTGTTATATTTTAAGTTTAGATTCATCTAAAGTGGACACTTTTCAAAAGGGTGTCAATATATTACTATAAATGAAAATCGGGTTTTCATGTCTGTGGAAACCATGCAAAAATCAATCAGGTGTGTTTCCAAATGGGTGCTACACCCAATTCCCCTTTATTCTTAGATGGTGACATTATCAAAATCCACTTGACAGAAACCATTTCCTTTCATATGTTAATGAGTTACTGACTAGACTAGGTTATCGCAGTGACCACTTCTGTGACCATTCTTTCTGAATAGGAGCTGCTACTTCTGTAGCAGCAGCTGGAGTAGAAGACCATGTAATTCAGACACTTGGCTGTTGGTCTTCAGAATGCTATGTACGATATATATGAACAGACAAAAAACTTTTAAGGCTGGCACAAGAAACAAGAGGCCCATGGGCCTTAACGCTCTTTGAGGATATGTTCAAAATTGTTTGCAAAGCACAAAAGACAATATATTAGGTACAGAAACTTTACAAGTTTTCTCAATTTAAGAACTGCCACAAAACTTAATCAGAAATATATCCAGTCACATTTCATTTATAAGTAGCTTATATAATATGCATGAAGTAACTGTAATGCAATGAATAATTTCAAATCATTAACAAATTTCAGTATACTTATGCAACTATGTCCTTGACCTTTGAACATATATGACCTTGAACAATATATGATCGTCATGTCAATACATACAATATTCTAACATACATGCCTATACAAAAAGTTTAAAGTTTTCAAGATAATTAGCAATTTTTGTCTTCTTTTGCAGCTGTGACCTTGATCTTTCAACATATGACCTTGAACCATATATCAAAATGATCATTGTCACAATACCTACAATATTCAAATATACATGCCTGATGCACAATTTTACTATTTATAAGCCAAAAATAACATTTCAGGGGCATCAACTCCTACATGGATTATCATATAGTTACGAAACGTGGTACCTTTTTAAATTTTGTCATGCTGAACATTTTAACAATGTTTTAATTTCATATCTATATATTACTAAATGAAGGGAGTTTTATTTTGTAGCCACTTTCCTGACTTCATTGCAAGTTTAGTCGATGCGAGTTTATTATCAAACTATACACTGTTTAGTGTAGATTTGTTTTTCATTTTCATCGGTTGTTGTCGTTAATTAATGTAATACTTAAACATAAATTTAGCGATAATTCCGAACCAACCCGTTTACGCGTTAGAAATTACCCGTTCAGCAACGTTTCCGTGTCGAAATTTCCAGATTTTTGCCCAGCACTCCTTTCCTTCTTAATTACATGAAGCATAATTTTGCATACTCTGTTACTTCTTTATTACATGAAGCACAATTTTGCAAACTCTGTTACTTCTTTATTACATGAAGCATAATTTTGTATACTCCTTTGCTTCTTTATTACATGAAGCATAATTTTGCATACTCCTTTGCTTCTTTGTTACATGAAGCATAATTTTGCATACTCCTTTGCTTTTTTATTACATGATATAAAAACATACGCTTTACATGTATCAGATGACAAAGTAGTAAACAAAGTTCTTTCTTTAATTGAAAACATGTTAAAAACGCATGGAAAATGTTTAGCAGATTTTCCTAGACTACCACACATTACGGAAGGTAACGAGAAATTGGAAAATGTTTTGAGTGAAGATTTGAATTATTCTCCTGAAGAGCAATCAGAAATTGCTGATAAGCAAGAGAGGATGTTAAACTCAGATCAACATCAAGTTTATTATCATGTATTAACTGCTGTTAACAATCAAATTAACACCAAAACCAAACATTTTTTTTTGTGGATGGCCCAGGTGGATCAGGTAAAACATTTATATACAACACCATTCTAGCACGTGTTAGGTCTCAAGGAAACATAGCACTTGCTGTTGCTTCTTCAGGTATTGCAGCAGAGCTATTGTATGGAGGCAGGACAGCACACTATAGATTTAAAATTCCAATTCCAATTTTTGACAACAGTACATGCAACATATCAAGACAAAGTGCTCTTGCTGAACTTATAAGAAAGTGTGTCCTTATTGTATGGGATGAAGCACCAATGATTCACAAACATGTACTTGAATGTGTTCACAGATCATTTTGTGATTTAACAGGAATTGATGAACCGTTTGGAGGAAAAGTTGTTTTGCTAGGCGGTGATTTCAGACAAATTTTGCCAGTAATCTGACATGGAACACAAGCCGAAATCATAGAAAGTACTATCAAGAACTCCTTCCTATGGAAGGATATAAAAACGTTTCGCTTATCTGCAAATATGAGAGTACAATCTGGACCAGACTGGCAAAATAAAAAAGAATTTAAAGAATATTTACTTCGTATAGGAAATGGAGTGGAAACTGTGTACAAAGATATTGGACACTTACATGTAGAATTGCCAAAGGATCTATGCTTATGCCCAACTGAAAATGGACTACAAACACTTCCAAATCAAATCTATGGTGATCTGAAAACAGCAGATTACACCCAGTTTTCAGATCGTACTATACTGTCCACTACTAATGAAGACGTTGATGCCGAAACAAAATGGTCATGGATATGTTTACTGGAAGATCAAGTGATTCGAAAAAATATCTTAGTGCAGACAGTATTGAAGATCAGACTAACGAACATTTATTGCCGACTGAGTTCCTTAATAGCTTAACACCATCTGGTACGTCTCCTCATTCTTTATACTTGCAAAAACATGCACCAATAATGCTACTTCGAAATATCAATCCTGCTATTGGACTTCTGAATGGTACTAGACTTTCTGTTATTAATTTTGGTACAAGGATTATTGAGGCCAAAATACTCACAGGCTCTCATGCTGGAACTAATGTGTTTTTGCCAAGGATAAATATTCGACCATCTGATCAAGGAAATCCATTTCAGTTCAGAAGAGGCCAATTTCCAATCCGGCCTGCACTTGCTATGACTATTAACAAGTCAAGGGACAGACACTCAAGAAAATTGGTCCTAATTTGGTAAAACCAGTATTTTCACATGGACAGCTATATGTTGCTTTTTCAAAAGTCAAACTATTTCAGGATATTATGATTTTACCTGGATCAGATCAATATAATGAAAGTTATTACACACAAAATGTTGTTTATAAAGAGGATTTGGATTAAATTATATTCAACTCTGTCAAGTCTGAATTATTAAACACATGTTACTTTATTAATGGCTAGATGAACATCTAAAATAAAAATGGAGATAATAAGGTATCGTATAAGTAACTTTTTCTGTCGACACCATTTTGTCTCACCATTTATTCTTTGTAATGTTAGAATGATCTTATTTTATTACACTGTTTTTCACTTGTTTCACAATTGAATTGTGACAGTGACCATCTCCAATAAAACTTAAGATTGTAAGGGTTGGAATACTCTTGCTGATCGTTCTGCTTGGTCTGTTTTTCAGATTATTACTCTTATTTACTTAATAATATTACATAGAAAGTAATACTTTGGTATTTTACATTTAATACTTCTGACCTTCATCAGATCTAATCATTGACAGTTTTTACATAAACAATTAATATTGTTTACAAAAAAAAACTTTTGGATTAAATTATTCTTCACCTTTATCACATTTATAAATGAACATATCCAAAGACACTTTGAATTAAATAATTTTGCCCTCTATTACATTTGAATAATAACAGTTTTAATATTACACACAACTATTATTTAGAGAGGGTTTGGATTCCTGTATCGGATGTGAATTATGAATTACAGTACTATTGAAATTTTATTTCCCTACTGACTAGATGAACATCTCAAATAGAACTTCAAATTATAAAGTTTGGTACACGCTTAGTAACTGTTCTGCTAAGACCATTTTGACACATCATTTACTCTTCCGTACGTTAGAATGATGTTTTGGATTAAATTGTTTTTGACATTTTTCACCTGAATTTATAATCAAAGTTTTACTGTTAATTACTAAATATTGTTTACAGCGATGTTTTGGAGCCACATAAAAATAACGATAACTGCCTTTCGACTGAAACTGAACATTTCTAATAAAGTTTAGATATACAAGACATTTATTATACAAATGTCTACATTTCTAACATCTTCAAATATAAATATGAATGTATATGGTTTAGGGATTGATATGTAAATTCAAATTTTCTCAATTTCAATTTTGTAATGCAGTCGTTTCTTTGAGATTAATACATTTAAGTTTTTTTCGGAATTGTTCATATCGAAAATCTTAATTTGAATGTACAGCTCTATATGTTGAGGAAAACCTTTCTTCATCAGTATTCCACGGGAATTTTCTAGTATCTCTTAATATTTGCAAGAAAATTGCCTTAAACTGCATAAATCACAAATAAGGTCATGACCTTGATTTGTGACCTTGACCCTAATTTAAAGGTCATTTCAAGAAAAAGTCAAATCTGAAAACCTTATGTCATTATCTGTTCTAATAGTCAAGTTATAATAAATTGAAGCCATTTTACGAAATTTTTAAAATTTAACGCAAAAACGCGTAACCCTTTTTTCGACCAAATTTCATAAAATGAACAAACTATAGGCTTAAGACCCTGGAGAAGCCAAATATCACATCAGATTTTTTTTCTCCCATCATCGGTTTCAGAGAATATTTTTTTAAGATTTTTGGACCCCTAGGTCTCCTTGACCTAGTTTTGGTAGCCATGGCAACGCCATGAACAATTCTGAATTGCACCGGCCCATATATGCTTCTGACTAAGTATTATTGAAATCTGTCCAGACGTTTTGGAGAAGTCGAAAATAGGTGTTAACGACGCACGCACGCACACATGCACACACACACACACGCACAAACAAACGCCGTGCCATGCCATAAGCTCACATGACCTTTTGGTCAGGTGAGCTAAAAATTAGTCATTGTTAGTGGACCATTGTAGATTTTGTGAATATAACATGCTTTTTTATCCCTTTTTTATATCCTTTTGAATTCTCAAGTTTTAATTCATTGGTCTTGTTTTCAATCTATTTTATCAACTCATATCCATGTATTTTTTCTTGGGGATTTTCACTCATTCACATACTATGAATTCATTCAGTATGGCCATTATAATTCAAGGGGAATTATATCTCCCCAATTCAATAATACATTGATACAAATTTATGTAATTTTATTATCTAGTTTACATGTAGTTCATTGTATTTTTGTTGAATTATTTCAAGCTCCGCTGGCATCTCCCCGGAGTGTTTAGTTCTGCTGGGTTTCACACTCTGCCGGGATCTCCACAGAGTTTTAGATATTACATTGTTATTTTAAAAATTTAATGATGTTTTATATGTGAATTAGTAGCCCGAAGAAAGTAAAAATTTTGTTTAAATGTTCTTATATATTTTATATATAAATATATGTAAAACATTAGTATTATAATTAATTTAGTTATAGCAGTAGCAGATAAAAAATTTTGGTGTATGAATAAATTGTATATATAAATATCATATGTACTTGTTTGTGTTGTGTATAAATTGTTATAAAGTATATTTTACTCAAATAAAACAAGAGGCCCATGGGCCTTAACACTCACCTGAGGATATGTCCAAAATTGTTTGCAAAGTGCAATAGACAATATATTCAGTACAGAAACTTTACAAGTATTCTCAAGTTAAAAACTCCCACAAAACTTAATCAGAAATATATCCACTCACATTTCATTTATAAGTAGTTTATATAATATGCATGAAGTAACTGTAATGAATAATTTCCAAATCATTAACCAATTTCAGTATACTTATGCAACTATGTCCTTGACCTTCGAACATATATGACCTTAAACCATATATGATTGTCATGTCAATACCTGTAATATTCCAATATACATTGCCTTGTCAAAACGTTAATAGTTTTCAAGATAATTAGCAATTTAAGTCTTATTTTGCACCTGTGCCCCTGACCTTTGAACATATGACCTTGACTTACATATCAAAATGATCGTTATATTAATATCTACAATATTCTGAAATACATGACTATACAAAAAGTTAATAGTTTTCAAGATAATTCGCAATTTAAGTCTTCTTTTGCAGCTGTGTCCTTGACCTTTCAATATATGACCTTGAACCATATATCAAAATGATTGTTGTTGCAATACCTACAATATTCTAATCTACATGTTTATACAAAAAGTTAATAGTTTTCAAGATATAGTGACAAATACATAATTTTTTTCCCTATTCAGTACTTTACAATTTCTCCATTTTGAGCCCTATGACTACCATTTGTGCAAATCTGAAACTACATGACCTATGGATGTTATAAATGAAATGACTAAGGTATATCTTTTGTACATTCAGAGGAGAAATTTTTTAAAATTTTTCGCTATTTCCCCCTTATGTGGCCCCAAGGAGTCGAAACTCTTTCCTTTGTGCAAATCTGAAAGGGCTTCACCCAGGCATGATGGTTACAAAGTTTCATTAAATTTGGCCCAGTGGTTTTGGAGAAGAAGATTAAAATGTAAAACGTTTACGCACGACGGACGAAGATGGATATATTAACTAAGAGTGAGCAAAAGTTAAAACATCTGTATAAATATTAAAATAACATGAATAAAATTCAATGTTAAGGTAATAAAGACTTGACTTTTTTTTAAAATTTTATTAAAACAGTCATGGACAAATATAGGTAATTAAATATACCAATACTTATTTTTGGGAGTAAATAAATTCATAAAAAAATCTAGACATAAGATAATCAGATACTATTGATAACAAAATGACTCTTTTTGCAAACAAGTAACATACCTTTTATCAGTCCATGTCTAAATCTCCTTACAGCAAATATTACTATTGCCACTATGAGTATTATTACAATGGCAGATCCTAAACCAGCTCCAACTGCTAAACCAGTGGAAGCTCCACTGCCTGGAACATCTGAAGTAAAGAAAGGATTTTTTGAACATTGCTTCTGATAGTTCAAATTATTGATCTATGAATTCAGTTATCTCTATTGTTACCAGATTTGATTTTTTAAGGACCAAAGGTGTTATAAACAAAACCCCCCGAAATACTACAGCATCATGGTAATTTTTTGAGTGATTGTACTTGAGTAATCTATGCCAGAAATGAGGTTTTGAAAAAAACTGCTCAGAAAAAAAAGAAACTTCAAAGTTATGACCAACCATTTGTCCATTTGAAGGGAGATATTCACAAGAATAAATTTAATTTATTAAAATATTGCTTTTGTTACCTTTTGTTGAACAATTGACTTCAAGTGGTGGACTTTCTCCAAGCGTGTTTCTGGAATATATCGTAAAAAAATAGGTTCTAGCACCTTGTAAGGAGTTAATTGTGTGGTTAATGTATTTATCATGTCCTGGATCACTAATATTTCTGACAGATATTTGTTCTGTACCACCTTTTTCTTTATATACGACATTAAATGTTTGATTATCGCCATTAAAAAATCCTGGTTTCCATGTTATGACAGCAGATCTATAATCTACGCACATTGCTTGCCCATCCTTGGGCTCTTGTGGTTTACCTGCATAACAACGGAAGCTCGTTAATAATGAATAAAAAACAAAATTATATAAAATTAAATACAGAAAATAGTAGCACCACAAACCACAGCAGAACATTTTCATGCAGCTGCGACCTTGAACCATAAATCAATAACAATATTATACTTAAATGCATGCCTATACAAAACATTAATAATTTATTGACAAATTAATGTAATTTTTTCAATTATGATTATAACTTAGTCTTATAAATTTGGTCCAATACTTTTGGAAATTAAAATGTTTCAAGTTGATGCATGATGCACCACTGCAATAGCTCATCTGAGCTACAAATTTAGTTGAGCTAAGAAACTCCTCTTTGAACAGTTTTTGAAACTGTTTAAAACTGTTCAAGAAGTGATGTCAGGACACAAAGTACAATTCTCACTCTTTAAAAACATACCTTTAAATCAATGAAGAAATGTGTTTATTAACTGTTAAATTTAACCAGAGGCTCAAAAGGCTGAACCTGTATCGCCTACCTGGGCCTGGTAATCTTAGTAGAAGATGTTTAAATCATTACTGTAAAGTTTGGTTTAATTTAAACCAGTAGCGTCAGAGGAGATAGTCAAAATATGCTTATCCCATAGGGTCCAGTGTTAAATTATGCTGGTGTCCAAGTGTTTTGGCAGATTCAAAAAAATTTCGGCAATCTATGAAAAGGACCTTTCATACATCATTCCTGTAACATTTGGTTCAAATTGCTTTAGTAGTTTCAAAGGAGATAACAAATTTATGCGGTTCTGAAATGAAAATAGTGATGAAAAATCTGATAGTCGAGCAAATTGTTTATTGTATATAAGGAATTTATAATAATTGCATCAAAATCACACTACAAACAAGACTTGATAGTATCGCATTGCAGTATCTAGTCCAAGGGCAATGACTGTCAAAATTTCACAGACGTGTAAAAAATTCGAACTTTATTTTAAACTTGTCAAGGTTAAGCAATATACTAAATATCAAATAAATATATACAAGCATGCAGGAAAAAGACGTAGAAAACTAAAAAATTTTAAATGTTTTCCAAGTCTAAGGGACATAACTCTGTCCAAAATTGAAGGACCTGTAAGAAAATTGAACCTAAGCACTGTACCAAATAGCAAATGATTATCTGCCAGCATGAGGGGAAAAAGTGCGTAAGACTGATATTCTGACTGACACAGATACATATAGTCTAATGGTGAGGGCACAAAACTAAAATCCCCTTTGGCTTCGCCAGTAGGCGACAAATAAAAAAAATTATAAAATGAAATTGTCCAATTTGGCCTCACTTAACATAACAAGAGGCTCATGGGCCTTAACGCTCACCTGAGAAATGTCCAAAAACTTGCAAAGATCTTAAATAAAAAAAACTTTACAAAATTCCTCAAGTTTGGAAATCCGGCAATAATTAACCAGAAATATCTAGTAACATTTCATTTATAAACACCATGTATGCATGATTTAAATAGAACACTGAATAATTTCTACATAATGATACAATATGATCCTGAACTTTCAACATATGACCTTGACCCATATATCAAAATGATTGTCATATCAATACTTACAATATTCTAATATGTATGCCTATACAAAAGGTTAACAGTTTTCAAAATAATTGACAATTTCAGTACACTTATGCAGCTATGACCTTGACCTTTCAACGTATGACCTTGAAACATATATCTAAATGATTGCTAATCAATACCTACAATATTCTGATATACATGTGTATATAAAAAGCTTATAGTTTTCAAGCTAATGCACAATTTTAGTATTCATATGTCAAAAATAACATTCCAGGGGCAACAATTCCTACACTGATTATCATATAGTTACGAAACTTGGTACAGTTTTAAATTTTGTCATGGGGAACATTTTTACAATGTTTTGAAGTCACGACCTTGATTTGTCACTTTGACCCTATTTTAAAGGTCTTTTCAAGAAAAAATCAAAACTAAAAACCCCATGTGAATACTTGTTCAAATAGTCAAGTTATAACAATTTGAAGCCATTTTACGAAATTTTTAAGAATTAAACGCAAAAACGCGTAAAAATATAATATAAATACCAGTTAATTTTTGATGTGCCAGATGTGCACATTTCGGAAGTTAATTCCTCATCAGTGATACTAAGACCGAAATGTTTGATACATAAAAAATATATAAGCCAAACAATTGAAAATAATGAATCTAAAGTTTCAAAATTATATAAATCCATATCCAGCTAAGGAATGCTTTCCATGAGGGAAAAAACCTTAGTTTTAAATAAATTTTAAATTTTAGACGACCGAAAATTTTGCTAAATGGTACATTTTCTGACAGCACAAAGTACTGCCTACTGAGTTATGGATACCCTCGGGGAGTTTTCCTCCACCAGCAGCGGTACCCGCTCAGGGGTAGTAAAAATATAATACAAATACCAGTTAATTTTTGATGTGCCAGATGTGCACATTTCGGAAAATAATTCCTCATCAGTGACACTAAGACCGAAAAGTTTGATACATAAAAAATATATAAGCCAAACAATTGAAAATAATGAATCTAAAGTTTCAAAATTATATAAATCCATATCCAGCTAAGGAATGCTTTCCATGAGGGAACAAACCTTAGTTTTAAATAAATTTTAAATTTTAGACGACCGAAAATTTTGCTAAATGGTACATTTTCTGACAGCACAAAGTACTGCCTACTGAGTTATGGATACCCTCGGGGAGTTTTCCTCCACCAGCAGCGGTACCCGCTCAGGGGTAGTAAAAATATAATACAAATACCAGTTAATTTTTGATGTGCCAGATGTGCACATTTCGGAAAATAATTCCTCATCAGTGACACTAAGACCGAAAAGTTTGATACATAAAAAATATATAAGCCAAACAATTGAAAATAATGAATCTAAAGTTTCAAAATTATATAAATCCATATCCAGCTAAGGAATGCTTTCCATGAGGGAACAAACCTTAGTTTTAAATAAATTTCAAATTTTAGACGACTGAAAATTTTGCTAAATGGTACATTTTCTGACAGCACAAAGAACGGCCTACTGAGTTATGGATACCCTCGGGGAGTTTTCCTCCACCAGCAGCGGTACCCGCTCAGGGGTAGTAAAAATATAATATAAATACCAGTTAATTTTTGATGTGCCAGATGTGCACATTTCGGAAATTAATTCCTCATCAGTGACACTAAGACCGAAAAGTTTGATACATAAAAAATATATAAGCCAAACAATTGAAAATAATGAATCTAAAGTTTTTAAACATTTTATAAATCCAAATCCAGCTAACTTATTTTTCGACCAAATTTCACAAAATGAACAAACTAGAGGCGTAAGACCCTAGAGAAGCTAAATATCACATCAGATTTTTTCTCCCATCATCAGTTTTAGAGAAGAATATTTTTAAAGATTTTTGGACCCCTAGGTCACCTGGACCTAGTTTTGGTAGCCATGAACAAATCTGAATTGCACCGGCCAAAATATGCTTCTAACCAAGTATCATTAAAATCTGTCCAGCAGTTTTCAAGTAGAAGTTGAAAATATGTGTTAACGACGCACACGCACACGCACACACGGACATACACACGCCGCACCATGCCATAAGCTCACATGAATTTTCGGTCAGGTGAGCTAAAAAAAAGACTCGGAAAACTTGTTACATATGTTGAATCCCCCACAATATACTTTCTACATTTGGAATTTGAGCTAAATCGGTGGAAACATGGATCCGCAATGGCCGTTTTTGTGTTTTTTCTATTTATATTAATAACAGCCATCTTGGATGTTGGGTGGGGTTGTCTGGTATAAACTTTAGTCAGACCGAGGTAGGGATCAACCACAACAAATTATCCAATTGGCCCAGTGGTTTCAGAGGAGAAGACCAAATTTTAGTCACGCATGCACGCACACACGCTTCGCCATGCCATAAGCTCAGCTGGTTTTAGCCAGTTGAGCTAAAAATGCATTAAAATCAGCCTAACAATAAAAAAAAGAGATTTGCCCTTTTTTAGCCCCATTTTCTTGAAAACAGAAAATGTGCACTTGAATTTGTTGACATATTGTAGATAGGTAATTGTGTAAGGAAAACAATGAAATAAATTAACCCAGTCAAAATCTGAAAAATGATAAACATTCTACATTAAAATACATAAAAACACCAACTTTGGCCCTTTTTTGCCCTTTTCATCAAAACGGAAGGGGTCACAATAACAAAAACATGAATTCACCTTTGTTTTGTGCAAAGGAACATTATATTAAAATTTTATTAAGACTTATCAAGTAGAACTAAAGTTAATGACCAAAATCAAAGTGTCTACAGAAGACAACCACAATCATGACCGTGCCATACCATAATACAATTACAAATTTTTGCGGTTGTATAAAAATCAGTGACAAAATTCTAAGTATCAGGTGCACAAAGTGAGCACCTAACAAATAAATCCTGAAAGTTTGATTGTATTCTGAAAGATGGTCTTTTAAAGAAAATTGATCATATTAGCAATTCATTGCTTGATGCAAGTGTGAACTTTGATGTTTGAGTGGTTTCTTTGTTAGTGCAATTAATACATTCATATTAAAAAAAAATTAATTTAAATCTTAATTTCTTTCAATTGTTGTCTTGGGTACGAGTTGTCTGGGTTTGGATAAGAGTTGTCCTGGGTACGAGTTGTCTTGAGAACAAGTTGTCCAGAAACCGTTGAAGGGACCTTGTCCTAAACAGCTGATTGAGTAAAAAAGACAGCAGGTTTTTAAACTTATTATAATAACGCAGTAGCAGTTATATCTTCTTTTTTTTTTTAAATTACATTCTATAGGGTTTCTGAGGATGATAAGTTCTTCAAATTGGTTTTATTTTTATGGTTTTTTTTTATCCATTCTCATTCATACACAAATAATTATGTTAACAAATAATCATCACTCATCAGACAGAAATTGATGAAAAACTATGGTCCGATCGCAAATAAAGCACCTAACAAAGAAATCTTTGGTTGAATTCTGATATACAGCCTCGGAAGGTTGCAGATTAACAGTGTGACGAGTACATGACAACACAGACAGGATGGTATAAATCCCCTTTTGGTACACCAGATTCTGGACCCTTTTATGTGTTATACTGGCGTACAATACACCAGAAGATACAAAACATTGGTCATTTTATATGAGTGCATAAACTTCTCACCAGAAGTAATATCTTGATATGGTATAACGGATTCCAGTATCAAAATTAAGAAGTGTTCTGCATTCCATGGGATAGGGGGGTCGATACCCTCAGACAGACGGCGATACAAGACGACATAAAATGATCCCTTTGTGTTGACTCTGCCTAGGGCTGGCGACACAAAAATATCATTTCCAAACAATTAGTTGTAACAATACACCTACCAGACAATTTGATGTGTATTGAAATGCAAGAGTGACGATTAAATGCATTAAGATATGATACATTAAACTTTTGTTTTTTTTAGTCAGTAGTTATTTTATGTCTACTGTCCAGTAGGTTTTTACTACTACACATGGCTTTTTTCACGGCAATGAACCGTAGGTATATATCAACGGGCTTTCCATGCAGTATCTGTGTAAATAAAAAAAATTAAATTGCTTTTTATTCAATAATTAAATTTATTCAATGAAATTTGTCTCTTGTACATTTAATAATATCTTAAACTATTTTTCTACTGAAGTTTCAAAAATTCTGCTACAACTGATCCAGCAGACACAAAAAATAGTCGCACCAAAGATGAACATCACAACAAAAAGTTGTAAATTGTTCTACTTTTCTCTATTCCGGTCCAGTTTTAACCAAATATGAAGTTGGCCATTATCATTCTTGTAGTGAAATTTACAATATTTTGACAATTCTAACCAGAATTTGAAAAAATTATCAAAGCTTTTTGCACAGTTCAAAACAGTTTTTTTTTGTTTTTTTTTTTTTTTTTTTTTTTTTTTTTTTTTATTTAAAGATACATGGATACAAAAAGTGGCAGCAACTGGCGCTTCAGAGTTTCAGAGGAGATAGCCAATATATGCTTTTCCCATAATGTCCAATGTTAAACTATGTCCTGCGCTGGCAGCCATGTTTTTAGTGGATCCGAAAAAATTCGGCAATCTTAGTAAACAACAATCCATACATCACTGAGGTAAAGTTTGGTTAAATTGGCTTCAGTAGTTTCAGAAGAGATAGCCAATTTATGCTTTTCCCATAGGGTCCAATGTTAAACCTTGTCCTGTCCTGGCTGCAAGGTTTTGTGGTGGATCTTAAAAATTTCGGCTATCTTAGTAAAGAACAATCCACACATCATTCCTGCAAAGTTAATTTCTATTTGCTTCCCTAGCTTCGGAGGAGATAGCCAATATATGCTTTTCCCAAAGGGTCAAATGTTAAACTATGTCCTTTACTGGCGGCCATGTTTTTTTGGCAGATCTGGAAAATTTTGGCTATTTTAGTAAAGGACCATCCATACATCATTCCTGCAAAGTTTGATTCATTTGCTTAATTTCAATTTGCTTAAGTAGCTTCAGAGGAGATAGCCAATATATGCTTTTTCCCATAGGGTCAAATGTTAAACTATGTCCTGCGCTGGCAGCCATGTTTTTGGTGGATCCGAAAAATTTCGGCAATCTTAGTAAAAACCATCCATACATCATTCAGGTAAAGTTTGATTCAATTGCCTTTAGTAGTTTCAGAGGAGATAGCCAATATATGCTTTTTCCCATAGGGTACAATATTAAATTTTGTCCTGCGCTGGCAGCCAAGTTTTTTGGTGGATCCGGACAATTTTGGCAACCATAGCAATGGACCATCCATACATCATTTTTGTTAAGTTTGGTTCAAATTGGTCTAGTGGTTTCAGAGTAGTGAAAATGTGAAAAGTTTACGGACGGACGACGGACGCCAAGTGATGGCAAGGGCTCACCTGGCCAAAGGCCAGGTGAGCTAAAAATATTTCTTCATAATACCCTACACTGTATTTAAATTTAAATACATTTTAAAACACAAAAGTATTCAAGTTTAAAAAAATAAGGGTTTTTTTAACATAAGCAATAAAGGAGACATATCATTATCCAAATCTGTTAGCTTGTCATTTTAATCTCTGTTTACCAGCTCAGAAACAATGTCTGTTATATGCTTTCCATGTAAATTTAATTTTAAAGGTGCCTGCTTATCCAGAAAAAAATCTCATTATCCCAGTGATTCAGTCTATTTAGAATATCTCAAGGTAAACAACATTAATTCCTGTTCAGCTATCCAGTTGGCTGGTCAGACACAAAAGGGTTTCTAAAAAAACAAAGGAAAGATATCAAGAGACAAAATTTGTGATAAGTAACAATCAACTTATTCTCACCTTTAGCTCCAACTATATATACATCTTTCTTTGGTCCATTAACAGTATTATTAGATATAAGAATATAATTTCCAAAATCATCTTCTTTCAGATTTCTCCTGATGAATTGTATTACAAATGTGTATGTGTTCACAGCAGAGTTATTTATCTGAATATCTTCTTTATCATCTGTAATCTGTATCCATGAACCATTAGAGTCATTTTTAAACCACTGGAATGTTGGTCTTGGATAAGCAAGATAAGGAACTGTGATATTTAGAGTTTTTCCAACACTTAAAGCATATCGGTTTTGTAATGGTTCTTTTGCTGCTCTAGGTCGGCCTAAAAAAACAAATCCCAAATTAACTAAGGCACAATTTAGAGAACATGCATTGCAACTTTTAATACATCCATATGTACAACACCAGTACAAATTTCTAAGATAATAGTACAAATGTAATGTAGTGATTTTGTTCTTGCAAATATCGCTTGTAATTCTGACAATCTTTCCAGATATCTATCTACATTTATATTAGTTTGCTAGATTTATTGATAAATATCCATTGTTAAACCTCATTCAATGTTAGCAAAAAATAGTCTTGTTTAGGAATATACATATGTTTTATAATACATGTACTTACATAATACAAACACTTCCTTCTGTAATGGCTGTTGAGGTGTAAACTTGTTGATTGCGTCACATCTGTATATTCCCGTGTCTTCACATCTTGCTAATGGGAAGGTAAAATTCAAACTCAGACCATTGACCGATTTAATAATACTGCTGTTTGAAATATATCTTAAAGATATTTTTGGTTGTGGTAATCCTTCTGCCAAACAGGATATAGTTTTAGTCGAGTGCTCAGGTATTGTAAAGTAGTTACCATTACTTATCTCCATACTTGTAAGATTTGCTGCATCTATAACAGTATCATATTCAATTTGAGTATCATTCAAAAACATTAAACAAATAAATAGATATTTGAAATAAATTAATCAATAAATAATCCTGATAACAAGCATTAACTGAATTGGATAGTACGTCCACAAAATGAAAACCATTTGGACCCAAATAAAGCCAACAAATACACTAATGAAAATTAACAGAAAATGACAATACAACAATTTCTTTTTCCTAAAAAATGAGCCAATGGGCCTTAATGCTCACCTGATTAAATATCCAAAATTGTTTGCAAAGTGCTGAGACAATACATAAAGTACAGAAACATTCCAAAATTTCTCAAGTTAAGAACTCCCACAACAAATAATCAGATATATCTAGTCATATTTCATTTTAAGTACCTAATATGCATGCAGTAAATGTAGTACAATGAATAATTTTAAAATCATTAAACCATGCAGCTGTGACCTTGACCTATGAACTTTTATCATACATATGCAGCTTATATAATGTCCTTGTGGTTTGAAACTATGAGCTTGAAACATAAATCAAAATGATTGTCGTGTCCAGACTAGGATTGGATATTGTTAGAATGAAAAGATATGATGTCATACGGGTATCAATGAAACAACACGGTATTTTATCAATACTGTTAATGATACATGGTATTTGATAAAATCCTGCTTTGCTGCCTTTTTAGCAAACAAAAATTGGGTTATATTTTTTGTTGAAAAAACAAATGAATACAGAAATCACACATTGTAAAATATAATTTGTGTATTTTTAGTTTTATTATAGCATTTAGCACCATCTTGTTTAGGTGTAAAATAAGCCAACACCGGCAACCATTTTGAACTCATTCCAACAATGTTGACATTAGCAATAGAGGCATGAGCTATCCAAGAAAAGTCACAGATTCGTATTTTTTGTATGAACTAAATATTTGAGCTTTGCCTTGATTTAGTATTTAAATCTTTATTTTGTTATAACAAGGTAAATATTTAACCAGACAAAACACATATAAACGAGTTTATTAAATTCGAAACTATAAATGCAATGTGGAGCTATATGTAAACAAAACAAAATTCCCGCGCAATGTAATAAAACTTTCTACCGATTTTATTTGATGATTGATGCTATTGACGTGAGTAAAATGAGTTCAAATCATGGATTTTGTGTTATGTTTATACAGTAGGTATCGATAAGAGTATTTTTTATTAGTTTTGAACATTATGTTTTCAGTTTTATCATTTTTTCAATTGATTTTATGGCCATTTTACCCAAAAATATTCCCAAGGATGGATTCAGTGACTGTTGTACACGGATAATTTTTGCGATTGGGCAGACATAAGGATGACCACTAACCGCGTCAGAAAGGTGACTGCTCTACAGAAGTTCTTTATATAGTTAAAATGTTCGGGAGCATTTCACCATTACTGACAGGTGATCACTCTACACAGGTGACCATTACCTTAGGGTTTACTGTAGTTATATATGAAAATTCTGACTATTTACACTGCTTTATTGGGGGTGGGGGCCTCGGTGGCCAAGTGGTCTAAAGCACGTGCTTACAGATCACAGCGCCTCTCACTGCCTGGGTTCCCACTCGTGAAAGACCCTTGTGTGAGAAAGTTTGTCAGTTCGCTTGCCGAAGGTTTGTAATCGGTGACAAAAATCTTGAACGGTTAACTTTTTAATGACCAGAAACCGATTTCTGTTTATAGTCACAGTGACTTTGACCTTTGGTATAATAGTCAGTGACCTTAACCTTTGGCCTAGTCACCCAAAAATCAATCCCAAGCGACCTCATGTCATAAGCTACCTCTGTGCCAAGTTTCATTAAAAAAAACATTGAACAGATAACCTTTAAATGACCAGGAGCCGATTTTTTTCTATTTATAGTCACCAGAAACCGATTTTCTATTTATTGTCACAGTGACCTTGACCATTAGCCTAGTGACCCAAAAATCAATCCCAAGCGACCTCTTTTCATAAGCTACCTCTGTGCCAAGTTTCAGTTATCAAAGTACTGAAAGTACTGAAATTCGCGAAAGACAAAAGACAAATGAATGTTTGATTAAATGTGAATTTTGTGCCCTGTTTAAGATTATGTCAAGTAAAGTTGACAGCCTTCGTAGGTGTAGTGGTAGATATGTTTACTTTGCAGTACAATGTCTATTGGCTATAATCTCCTAATTAAATTACCAAATACAAGTCTGCAGATCAAGTAACACAAATTATTTAAATAATCAGAAACCATGCATCTCCAAATGATCATATCATAAACAGTGTAGTATTATTTCGGCATATCATAATCCATGTTACAATAAATAGTCATATCATTTCATAAACCAAGTAGCAAAAATATACAATTCCATAAACTACGTGTTAAAAAAGTCTATATTATGAACAATGTGGCATTAAATGACCATTTCAAAAATCATGTGTCACTTAATGACCACTTCATAAACCATTGGGTATTATTTTACCATATCATAAACAATGTGACACTAAATAACCATATCATAAACCAGGTGACACTAAATGACCATTTCATAAACCATGTACACTAAATAACCATATCATATACCATGTAACACCTCATGGCCATATTATAATCATCATATAAACCATGTGACTCAAAACCACTATATCATTATCAATGTAGCTCAATCATATCAAATACCATGTGGCAAAAAATGACCATATCATAAACCATGTGACTTAAAAAAAGCCATATCATAAACCATGTGACTTAAAATGACCAAATCATAAACCATGTGAGAAAAATAATTATATCATATATTTTTTGGCACTATTTGACCATACCATAAATCATGTACGCAAAATGACCATATCATAAACCATGTGACTCAAAATTACTAAATCATAAGCCATATGACCCAAAATAATAATATTAAAACAATGCGACTAAAATAAACGGATAAAAAAATCATGTGGGGCAAAAAAGACCATATCATAAAACATGTGACTAAACCTTACCATAGCATAATCTGTGTCTAAAAATGGCCATATAATAAACCATGTGACTGAAAATGGCCGCATCATAAACCATGTGACTGAAAATGACCACATCATAAACTGGGTGACTCTATATGGCCATATGATGAAACATGTCACACAAAATGTCATATTATAAACCACGTTTCACTGAATGCCCATACCATTAACCATACTGCTTTAAATGACCATACCATAAACAATGTGGCACTAAATGACCATATCATAAACCATGTGACACTCAATGACAATATCAGAACAATTTGCATTAAATAACCAAATCATAAACCAAATGACACTAAATGACAATAATATAAACCATAGTGCCCTAAATGACCATATCATAAACCAAGTGACATTAAATGACCATATCATAAACCATGTGACACTCAATGGCCATATCAAATGAATTTGCACTAAATAACCAAATCATAAACCAAATGACACCAAATGACACTAATATAAACCATGTTGCACTCGATGACCACATCATTACAAATGACAATAATATAATCCACTAAATGACCATATTATAAACCATGTAACTCAAATATTTTTATATGATAAACCACTTTTCACAAAATGTCAAATAATATAAACCAAAAATGTGATACTACATGACCATATCGTAAACCACTAAATGACAATAATGTAAACAATGTTACATGAAAATAAAAACAACTTAAACCATGTTGCACTAAATGACCGCATCATTACCCGTGCGACACTAAATGGCCATATCACAAACAGTTTGACTCAAAATAGCCATATCATAATCATGAGACTCAAAATGACAAATTGGGCACAAACCATGTTTTACTTATACCATGTGACACTAAATGACCATATCATAAACCATGTGGTAATAAATGACCATATCATAAACCAAATGACACTAAATTACTTTATCAGAAACAACATGACATTAAATGACAATAATTTAAACCATGTTGCACTAAATGACCACATCATTACCCATTTGGCACTAAATGATTATATCATAAACTGTGACTCAAAATGGCCATATCATAAACACGTGACAAAATTACCATATAGCACAAAACATGTTTCACTTAATGACCATATCATAAACCTTGTGGCACTAAATAGCCGTACCATTAACTATGAAACCCCAAATAAACAAATCATAAATCTTATGCAACATATAATAAATGAACGTATAATTTAGCGCCACTTTTTACCCATCTAGAGTTAAAGTATTTATATCGGACGATATTTCACTGCATGTAAACAAATATGACAACCAGCAAATTGGTGGTGTTAGGACATAAAGTCATTTAATTTTATCATATTTATTTCATTTCAAAACAAGTTACAATATTGACACATGATCTTACCTCCTTGCTAGTCATAATTAAACAAGTGACGATGTTTTTATTTGACTCAAAACGCATGAAATTTTTACAGTAATTGATTTAAAAGAATCAATATACAGATATGGTTAGATTACAATGATATCTTTAAGAACAAGTTATAAACTCACTGTAGAATATTTGTATGCATAAAACTCAAGTCTGGGGAGTGTAACATCGTCAAAATATAGTCCGTCTTTTGACACAGGAAAATGCCACATTCCCTTTCGATTCTCAAATTCATTTCTTACTAAATCAATTTTAATCAATGGACAGTAGCAATTTATCATAAAAATTTCAACACCGAATCAAAAGATACAAAATCCGCCTAAATCTTGGTTATCTGTCCTTATTCAGCTGCTATCAACGGACGAGAGAGAGCTGAACTTTGTAACGGACTGAAAAATACGTTAAGAGTCAAAATTTCACGCATGTGATAGCTATATTGGAGAAAGCTTTGCTTTCGCGAATAAAAAACTTTAAACAGTTACCCTTTAAATGACCAGAAACTGATTTTCTATTTATAGTCATACTGACCTTGACCTTTGGCCTAGTGACACAACAAGAGGCCTAAAGGGGCCTGTATCGCTCAACTGGCACTTTATTTGCATGTGAATTTCAGATAGCCTTGTCGCTAGCTATTGCCAGTTAAGCTAAAATATTTCGGAAAAAAGATATGTATGTGAAATGACTATATATCTATTGTCTATACACCAAATTTGAACCTAATTGTATGATATATAAATGTGTATCGGCCATTTATTACTTTTTCCTATTTATAATAACGGCGGTCATTTTTGATGCCACAGTTTGTGCAAACTTTAATCTGCATCGCCTAGGGACCTTACACACCAAATTAGGTTCAAATAGGTCCAGTATTTTCTGAGGAGAAGATTTTCAAAGAATTGGCTAAATATAGCACCTTGTTTGAATATCCTGCTAATAGCGACCCGATAAAAATTGTTTCTTAAAAACCTGTTACATATTTAAATGGCTATGCATCTTCTTTCTATATACAAAATCTGAACTAAATCGGTTGATAAATAAACGTGTATCAGCCATTTATCACTTTTTGCTATTTATAGTAACGGTGGCCATCTTGGATGCCGCAGGAAGTTGATTTGTGCCAACTTTAATCTGCATCACCTAGGGACCTTTCACACCAAATTTGGTTAAAATTGGTTCAGTAGTTTCAGAGGAGAAGATTAAAGTTTACGCACGGACGCACGGACACATGCACCATTCGCCATGCCATAAGCTCAGCTGGCTATTGCCAGTTGAGCTAAAAATCAATATCAGCTACCCCTGTGACAAGTTTCATTAAAACATTTAGAAAGGTTAACTTTTAAATGACCGGAAACCGATTTTCTATTTATAGTCACAGTGACCTTTACCTTTGGCCTAGTGATCTGAAAATCAATCCCAAACGAGCTCTTGTCATAAGCTACCTCTGTGCCAAGTTTCAATTAAAAAAACTTGAACGGATAACTTTTAAATGACCGAAAACCGATTTTCTAATTATAGTCACAGTGACCTTGACCTCTGGCCTAGCAAACCAAAAATCAATCCAAAACCAGCTCTTGTCATAAGTTTCCTCTGTGCCATGTTTCATTAAAAACCTTTAATTGTATCTGAAGTTATTAATGCATGGAAACCAAATGTGAGGGACGGAATAATGGACAGACAGACAGACAGACAAACCCTTCTTAATGTTCCCCCTTTCGGTGAAAGCGGGGGACAATAACTTTTTAGCTTCTTTTGATGAATTTATTAGATCATATACAATGTATTTATATACACAATTTATCGAAATACAGTTTTACAGCCAAAAATTTCCTGTGCTTAGTTTATCATTACTTACAATGAACAGTGACATAAACATCATTTGAATTCCGTGTTCCAACTGTATTATATGCCTGACACTTATATGTCCCTGTCTGTGTCCTCTGTATACCATTGATCATCAGTGTATCTCCTTGTATAACATCCTGGTTAGGTCTGATCCATTTATAACTACAGGCGGGTTTACATGTAGCGGAACATGTTATGGGTGCAAGTTGAAATGTCTCATTTACAATGTAGTTATAAGTAGGTGGTGTCAAAATAACGGGATCAGGTCCATCTGAAAATAGTTTACAAGGAATTGTAATATCATGTCTTAATGAACAACAAATTGAGTTTTTAGCCATAATAGCAGCAAAACAAAATGATTTTAAGGACTTTCAATTTTTTAATTTAGAACAAGAACCAATTATTCTTTTCCAACTAATTTGTTTAAATGAACACCTTTAACATTGCCCTATTTTGAGCACAAATGAAAAAATAAGTGCAGATATAATTTACAGTGTACTTTAAATGTTATATGTATGCTGTATCTCTCGTACTTTGTGTGCTTATAAGAGCTAATTCAAAAGTCATTAGACTAAGTACTTACTATAAACCACATTTCAATTATTTTTTGCCATATCTACCATTCTGTTTTTCTGTTGATAAACTCGATATCCATCTTGGATATGGGATCAGGTTGGTATGAAACATGTTTTATATTATCCAGTCAGGATTTTATTATATTGTAGCTCCAATTTATCTGGTACTTTCAAACTAAAATATTAATGGTCACTGAATGATGCAATGAGCCAGGTATGACTCATACATGAACATTCCCCTTCTATAACATTAAGCTCAGATTGTTTTTGGCAAAATGGCTTAACTAAACACGGAATAATTTGTTACAACTAAGAAAGTTAAATCGTCTAATTTGGTTTGAATCCAGTTGGTTTAAAAAAAGGAAGTAAAAAACTTAAGCCATTTATAGATATTGGCTAAAGCTTTTCAAGATATCAAAGAATAGATCAAATATAGCACCCACAGTTAAATAATCAAATAAATATCATACGTTATATATCTACTTTCTAAATACCAAGTTTGAACAAAGTGATTTAATAAATAAACCTGCATTTACTATTTTGGCTTTTTATTTTAACGGTGACCATCTTGAATGCCACACAAAGTTGATTTGTGCAAACTTTACTCTACTCCACCTTAAGGGAGACCATCCACATCGAATTTGATTCAATTTGATTTGGTCTAAAAGCTTTAAAAAAGAAAATAGATGCACTCTTCACCATGCCATTAGCTAAGCTGGTGGTAAAGTAGTTTTTAAGTTATTATGTGTTATTAAACAAGAGGCCCATGGGCTCAGGTGAACTAAAAGTGAACAATGTGCATATGTGGTATATTAAACTCAATGAACAACGAGTGAAAATTCTTTTAAATTGTATTTAACTAAGAATGTGTTTGAAATATATACTTACAATTAACAACTACTGATATATTTGATCCAGATATACTCCCATAGATATTACTTGCTGTACATTTGTATTCCCCTTCTTGTATCCTTGTTATACTAATGATAGCCAGGATTTCACCATTATAATCTGACTGTCCAGTTGTCCATACAAAATTACATATGGGATTACAGTCTGATATACATTGTATTGGTACTAGATTTTCCCCTTCATTCCTTGTAAACGACAGTGTTCCTGGTTGATAGGAAATATTAGCCGGTCCATCTGTAAAAGGAAATATGAATTTTATATTGCATACTCATTAGCAAATAACCATAGGGAAACCAATGTCAGACACAAGTTCTTAATAAAACAAATAATGTTTTAACTAAGTAACTCTAAATGTGCTGAAAAAATATATATTTTTTAAATTTATTACATTTAATAAATCACAATACACCGTGAATATTTGCTTTGATTAGACAGGATTTACATTAAACAGGTCAAATTTTAAAAGCATTTTTCCTCATTAAAAAGTTAAGTTTTCACAGGTATCATTGTATTTTTTCTAATGAGCATTAAAAAGCACAAGTGTTATTTGTCTTACAACATGGGATAGATAACAAAGTTCTTCAACTTAGTTTTATCAAACCTGGCCAGGAGATCATTTGAAACAAGAGACCCATGGGCCTTAACGCTCATCTGAGGATAATTCTAAAACCGTTTGCAAAAAACTTAATTACAATCAAAGTATTGAAAGTACTGAAATTCACAAAAGACAAATGAATATTTGATTGAATTTGAATTTTGTGCCCTGTTCAAAATTTTGTCATGTAAAGTTGTCAGTTACTGTAAGACTGGTGTAGTGGTAGATATGTTCACTTTGCAGTCCAAGAAAGACAGCAGTGAGGCATGTTGTGTGCAAAGTCAATTTAGTATAATACAGTAGAATCTGCTGAATTGCGTACTCCGTTTGTCAGAAAATGTTATGCAATTAAGCGGAATATGCAAATAACCGAAAATGCCCTTGGGCAAAATTGATTGATGAATTCATCGGATGAGGCCGTTTTTAGTACTTGTGTAGGCATCATAGTAAACTGTAGAAACAACAGAAAATAAGTTATTCTTTTGAAATAAAAAAAACGAAATAAATCTAATATAAAAAATAAAATAAATATTTTATTAAATTTGTATAAAGTTTTAAAAATTCTAGCTGATGGATTGACGGATACGCCGGGTGAGGCCGTTTTTTAAGTAAACATCATAGTCAGTGTACTGTAGAATAAGCAGAAAATTTGTAATTCCTTTGACATACAAAAAAAATCAAAATTAAAGATTTATTTAAAAAAATAGTTTAATTTATGGAAGTCTCAAGTAGTGTATTTTCTTTACTAAATAAAAATTTAAAATTCTAGCTGACCGTTTTT
The DNA here is from genome assembly GCA_029721355.1 of Tegillarca granosa. Taxonomy (NCBI): domain Eukaryota; kingdom Metazoa; phylum Mollusca; class Bivalvia; order Arcoida; family Arcidae; genus Tegillarca; species Tegillarca granosa. Next base: position 62,047 of record JARBDR010000104.1, read on the forward strand.
AACCTTGTATTCACATGGGATTCGAAAATGTGGCGTAGGTGGACTTTTTTTTCAGACCATCGATCTATGTTTAATCCTAGAATATGAATATAATTGGAACACCTGTTGGTAATTAATACATTGTTGCTTAACACTCGCGACAATTGTATTTCTTGTTTATTTACTTCTTTTTAATAATCTACATCTTTCCTTTTCAATTTGCACATGACACTGAGTCACATTTTTTGAGTTATCTCCCTTTCACTGTACAATAATCTATTTTTTAAAGGTAACATAGAAAAAATCCAATTGCTTGACAACGTGCGCGATGCCTGGTAAAATTAATATTGAAAGAGATTTTGTGTTGAATAATTGAAAGTTGTCTTATGGTGTTATTTATTTTATACAAAGTTATATTTTAAATGTTTATTGACCAACTGTTATATGTCAAATGTAATATACATTCGATCAGTCATGAATTGGAATTTTACGTTGTTATTTGTCTGCGTCTGATCCAATGAAATTAATGGATAAACGTCACTTCCTTAAGTGAAAAAATTGTCTTTGATGTTGAATCTGTATAGCGACAAAACTTGCTATATATAGGTTTTTTCAGCCGTAAACCATAAATTCAACCATTTTATCTTACAGAGGAAACTTAAGCATTTGATCAAGGTATGATTTATTGAGTTTACACTAAAAGAACTGTAAATACTCGTTACCAAACTTGCTCTGGGATAACAGTAGCATACACATTCCTTAACCATGTTAACAAAAACATGAATTTAAATAAAAAATGATTTTGGTTTTATTTAATCTCTGTTTAAAACACCCAGAACCGCAGTTCCAGTAAAACAATGTCCAGGTTTAGAAAATGTAATGGAAATAAATTTTAGTTAAAAAAGATCGATATAAAACTTCTGTTACCCGGGTACAAATTTATAACCTGTCATAGCCCTTTTTTATTGGTTTAACATAATTAATAACATTTCCTAACAAAAGTATATTGACAGACAAATCTTTAACGTAAACACTAATTTGGTCCCAATTGGCCCAGTGGTTTCAGAGGAGAAGATTAAAGTTTACGCACGCACGGACACACGGACGCACGGACACACGCAAAACCATGCCATAAGCTCAGCTGGCTATAGCCAGTTGAGCTAAAAATGTCTTTGATGTTGAATCTGTATACCGACAAAACTTGCTACATAAAGGGTTTTCAGCCGTAAACGATGATTTCAACCAGTTTATCTTAGAGGAAATAATAAATAAAGAATAAAGCATTTGATTGAGGTATGATTTATTTAGTTTACGCTAAAAGAACTGTAAATACGGCTTAATACGCGTTATCAAACTTGCTCTGGGATAACAGTCAACGTACATACACATTCCTTAACCATGTTAACAAAAACATTAATTTAAAAAAAATGTTTTTGGTTTTATTTAATCTTTATTTAAAAAAAAAACCAGCACCGAAGTTCCAGTAAAATCATGTCTGGGTTTAGAAAATGTAATGGAAATACATTTCAGTTAAAAAAGATCGTTATAAAACTTGTGTGACCTGGGTACAAATTTTTCACCTGTCACAGCCCTTTTTAATTGGTTTAACATAATTAATTATGTTTCCTGACAAGCGTGTATTGACAGACCAATTGGATGACTACTCTACAAAGTGAACACTAATTAAGTGGCTTCATATCTCACCTGACATTAGCTGTACACATGTTTATATAATGTAAACACCTCTCGAAGTTACCTTGCATTGTCGGCAAATATAATTTGTAATCATTATATTTCAGACCAAGATCTCCTAATATTCAGAATTTTCATGCAATTAAGTGGAATTTAGAATTTTGTTTAAGCAAATAAACGAAAAATTTTACATTATTTAAATAGGAAATGGTATGATGCAGAGAAAAAATATGCAATTAACCAGAATATGCAATTAAACGGTATGCAAATAAGTGAAATCTACTGTAATAATCTCCCTGTGAAATGACCAAATACCATTTTGCAGACCAAGTAACATAAATTATTTCAATAATCATAAACCATGGGTAATAACTGGCCATCACATAAATCAAGTGGCACTATATGACCATTTCATAAACCATGTCACACTAAATGACCATTTCATAAACCATGTGACATTAACACTTTCCCTACTGAATAAAGGCTCGTGACATGTTGTCATGACCGGGGCATTTCGTTTTCTGTTTTCGATATATCCCTACTTTATATAAAAAAATCAATCCACTTGAAGGACTTCCAATACGACAACACACACTTTAACCTATGCTGTACTAATATACAGTTTTCATTTACGTCTATGATCAGAGTAATATTTGATAACGTTGCTCAAAGTATCCAATAAGACTTTGAGAGAGAGAGAGAGAGAGAGAGGGAGAGAGAGAGAGAGAGAGAGAGAGAGAGAGAATATAATAATTTTTCAAAATAAATTCAAAATAAATTAACTGATCCTCAATACAACTAAAACTATATATTGTTGGACTACATCAGATACTCTTCTTATTTGAAAGTTTTTTTTAAAATAAATAACCAAAATAAACCAAATTTTGTAGTTGATGATGTCATCAAACTGACATGTTTTTTGCTCCATTTTAATGATTTTAATAGATTATAAATTAAAAGTTTATAGTTTACTGATTAATGTAATCTAATCTCTCAGACTGTGGTAGTCTGAGAAACAATCAGGCAATCACAGGTGTTTCCCACACTGCAAACATCCAATCTTAGTTTGCTTCCTCTGTTGGTAACCACTAGATACTCTCATGTAACACACGTGACACCAACTTCTAGTAGCAAAAGTGCCTGGTAAATGACGGTGTTGTAATCTGTTTTCAAGTGCCATGAGAGGGGGTCTACCTTGCCGTCTATCCTGCTGGTATCCATTTATCAATCCTCTAATTACATCCGGAGTAAATTTCAGATAGGTAATTGGAGCTTTACCTGGTTCAGGCTGATGGTTTGGACTTTAAGGAAGCAAACAAATGCACAGTATTTAACAATCTCTAAAGGTCGAAAAAATACTCTTTTTGGCCACTTCAAGGTTTTCTGAGTGAAGGCATAATACTGTGCATATTGGTCAGCCTTATCTTCACCTCCCATGTACTGTGTATACTTGGCAACTGCTATAGGGCAAGCAATATCCTGCTGTTCAAATTGTCCAGTTTTTCTGTTGTGTGATGACCTTTGAACTATGTTCTCGGAATTGCTATGGATGGTGCTTAAAACTGTAACAACTTTTTGTCCTTCCAGGTCACAGCTGCAAGTGGTCCTTTTTGGCGGAACTGTATATCTCCTCTGATGTTAAAATTTAAGATTTTTTTCTTTTTTGAATTCTTGTGGAAGATCTCGCCAAACTTTTCGAACAGTACCACATGCTGCTGTTCCATAATTATTCCACAAGGATAAAAAAGCTCAGGATTTGTAAAATAATTATCTATGAAAATATGGTAGCCTCTGTTCTGAATTTCAGCTGCCTCAATTCACGTTTTGACAACATTTGATGCCAAACCGTGCTCTGTACGATTTAATATCTTCCCGGTCAGTGTATACATCTACATAACACACATAGCTGCTCTGGGCATCAGCAACAGCCCACAATTTTTTTACCCAATTTACAGGCTTCCAAGGCAAATATTTCTTAAATTTTACTCTTCCCTTGAATGGTACCATGCATTCATCAATTGAGATTTGTCTACTTGGGATGAAGTGATGTTTCATTTAAAATTTGATTTATTAATAACATGTATTATCTTCAACAAAATATCATACCCTGGCTGCCGAGGCTGGAGAGCCATTTGGTTAATAGAACAATGTAATTAACGCATTAACTGCAAAAATCTGTCTGTTGTTATTGTCTTGCTGAAAAATGTAGTGGAAAAGAGATCTTCAGTAAACCAATATAATCGGACAGATGGTTTATTGTCAATGCCCATTAACAAAAATAATTCCATAATTCCAAAAAATGCTTTCATTTCAGTAGGCCTACTCCATGCCATTTTGTTCCTATCTGGGTGTTTTTTTTTTTTTTTTTTTTTTTTTTTTTTTTTTTTTTTTTTTTTTTTTTTTGGCAAAGTGGTCAGTCTCATTCAAAAAAATTTCAATAAGTTCATCAGTTAAAAATAATTGAAAAAAATCAATAATATTTTTTCTGGTGCTAAAATTTGTGTTGGGTCTGTTGCACCCCTCGGATCTAATGTATGTGGAAACCCCCGCTCATAAAAATCAAAGTTTTGGTGCCAACCATCAGCTGGAACTTCATTATCATTTTCACTTTCATAAAAGTAATGACACTGATGTCGCCGATTCCATCTCTTTCTAATATAGGCTGCTGAAAAGCAGCTGCTTCTGTAGCTTCATTTGGGCCACATCCTTCAAATTCCTCCACAGAAGAATCAGATTCCATTATTCTTGGTCGGAAAACAAAACATATGTAGATATGTATATAAATAGATTTGACCTGGTTACCATACAACATGTAAACAAAAAGGCAGGGCTTTTGTTTCAGCCTCTGGTATTATCAGACCGACATTTGCAGGCGCTTGGAATTGAATTTTGGACAAAAATTAAAAGTAATGATCATATTTTCCTGTCGGTAGCTTTATTTTAAAATTCATTAATATATGATTTAAACGCCATATATATTTCTATTATTTTAACGAGCCATTTAAAACAATATAACGTCTCAGTTCCTTCAACAATCCTGTGATCAGATGTTATCCATGCATATAACTCGTTTTAACCATAATTTGGCTAAAAAATGTCGGTATAAAATATAATTAAAAGAGTTATCTAATACAATTGATTTAAAAGTTAAAACGCTTTATGCAAAAGAAAAAAATAATTCAGGATCGGCGATCAAGACTACACACTTACACGATTGTCATACGAAACCCGAATGAAAACAAAAAAATAACAAAGTCGATCTTATAATGATTTCGATTAAATTTTCTGCGTTTATTTTACATGCTATCAATTTTGATAATGTTTTCTGCCACATGGATTGAAAATTAAATTTAGGTTGAGCATCATTATCGGGTTGTCAGGTTTTAAAATCACTTGACTGCAAATGATGCATTCATGCATCATCCGGCAAATCCCTGGTGATGCTTGAATGCATCACCCGGCATCTCCCCGGAGATGCCTCAATGCATCATCCAGTTCGAAAGGGTTAAATGACCATATAAAACCATGTGACACTAAATGACCATATCATAAAACCATGTGACACTTAATGACCATATCATAAACCATGTGGCATCGAATGACTAAACCATAAACATATGACTCAAACTGACCATATCTTAAACCATGTGACAATAATGATTACATCAAATATTATATGGCATTAAGTGAAAATACCATGCCATAAATCATTGGACTCAAAATGACTATATCAAAACCAAAGGAGACCAAAACAAGAGGTCCATGGGCTTTATTGCTCACCTGGTGATATTTCCAAAATTATTTGCAAAGTGCAAAAGACGAAATATTCATTACAGAAACTTTGAAAGTTTTTTCAAGTTTAGAACTGCCGTAATCAAAAACGCTAGTATCTAGTCTCATTTCATTTATAAGTATCTAATCTGCATATTGTAACTATAGTACAATAAATAATTTCCAAATCATTAACTATTTCACTATACCTATGCAGTTATGTCCTTGACCTTTAAACTTATGTCCTTGAAACATATGATCATCATATCAATGCCTACAAAATTCTAATATACATGTCTATACAAAAAGATCTTCAAGCAAAAAATAGTATTTCAGAGGCAACAACTCCTACATGAATTAATATATTGTTACGAAACTTTGTAACTTGTTAGATTTTATCATTCTGACTATTTCTTTAATCTATTGTGTTTAGTTTCCAAGAAAATACCCTAAAACTCCAAAAATCACAAAATGGTCATGATCTTCATCTTTGACCTTGACCCAATTTTGAAGGTCATTTCAAGAAAATAACAAAATTTCAACCCCTATGTCAATATCTGTTGAAAAAGTCAGTTTATAACCATTTGCAACTACGGTAGAACCTCTGAAAACCAATTCGGTTTTGACAGGTTTCGGTTTTTAGAGGTTTTAGCCAAGAGTTACTTGCCCTTGATAAACATCGGATATTTGTCACATATGGCGAGTAACAACAAGGACATTGAATTTAGAAGTAGATGAACGAACATATTAGGATTGTCATTTTATGTACTTAAATATATATAGTATAATAGGAAATATTGGGAAAGAATAGAAAAGTCTTTCTTAGTTTTTACGTTACGATACGGTCCATGTGTATCACTTGTCATATTTAAATGCACAAGATCTTTTTCTCTGCTACATGCATCAGTTCTCGGGAAGAAATCATTGATCAAGATGATGATGTTTTGTATTGCTATGTAAGCTATTAAAGATAAAATCTACAATAGTTAGGAAGCACCATTTTTTCTGGGTTGCTTCCAACATTCTGTCCTGGATATTAAACTCAGAAATTGTTCGGGTGACAAATTAATTTTTTAAGGATTTGTGATTGTGTATGGGTTTATGTTGCACATTTTCTACTGTACTTTTGGGTTTTCTATTCTACAAAATTTCGCACCACTGGATAAAAAATAAGAAAAAAAAATATAAAACTGGTTGGAGTGAAGTGACATTTATCTTGACCAGGGCCCAGTGAAAATAATTTTGAAGGGTCATAAGTAAAATTAATTCTCTTTGATTAATTTTTAGTGTTAATAATCTTGATTGGAAGTAGCCAAGTGTAATTACATTGATAGGATCAATAATAATAATTAATAAGGCCTAAGAAGCACCTTTGATCATGAAATGTGTAGATATGCAACCGAACACATAATGGCTTACAAACAAGCACCTGTCCCCCCAAGCTACTGGATTAAATGTTAGTTGATTATTAATTATCGTTTCCTATCGTTTACGTGGATAGAACATGATGTAAGTAATTATGATCTCCATTGTTTCAATGTTTGTCTTTATTTGACATTAACTGCAAGACGGGAAAAGATGAATGAATAGAAAGAAAACATTATTGTTTAAACATTCAAATAAAGGGTGATATTAAGAAGATGAAAATGCCGGTTTCTGAGTGAAATTATTCTGATGATTAGAAAAATAAATGACAGATTTGGCATAGAAATCAAAGCAAAATCGGTCAAGTTCCGAGATCGGTTTTCACAGGTGAAATTCATAGTCAGAGGACGGAGTTTCATAAAAAAATCGGCCGGTATTCAGAATTCACAGGGTTTGGTTCATCAAGGTTTTTAACAAAACGAATATAGAGGAAAAAATCGGTACCATCAGACCTGGCCGGTTTTGACAGGATTTTGGTTTTTCAGGGTTCGGTTTCCGGGGGTTATACTGTATTTTATGATATTTTCAAAGTTAAACGCAAAAACACATAACCTATTTTTAAGCCGAATTTCATGATTTGTACAAACTATATACTTAAGTCTCTAGAGAAGATGAAAGTCAAATTGATTTTTGTCCACCAATTTTGGTTTCAGAGAAGAGGATTTTTGAAGTTTTTTTTAAATGTAGGTCGTATTGACCTACTTTTTACAGCTATGGCAACTAAAAGTACAAATTTGAAAAGCGCCCTCCCAATAACCCTTCATTTGATCAATATTGGCCCAGTAGTTTCTGAGGAGATGTCGAAAATGTTAGTTACAGATGCACACATGCACACACACTGATGCACACACAGGCATACATTCACACGAAAAAACATAGTTATAACAATGTGACTCAAAAAAAAAAACAACATTAAACAAGATAATTAACAATATCAGGCTTCTATGCATCTATGACCTTAACCTTTTAATGTATAACCTTTAACCATATATCAAAATGATCTTGATATCAATATCAACATGCCTATAAAAAGTTAAAAGTTTTCAAGATAAATAACAATTTCAACCTTCTAATGAATATATGACTTTAACCTTTCAACATATGACCTTGATCCATATATCAGAATGATCAACATATTAATCCCTACAATTTTCTTATATATATATATATATATATATATATATATATATATATATATATATATATATATATATATATATATATACCTATGCAAAAAGTTAATATTTTTAAGATAACTGACAAATTCAATATTCTTATACAACATTGACCTTGACCTTTAAATATATAACCATGAGCCATATGTCAAAATGATTGTCATGTCAATACCTACAATATTCTAAAATCTATGCCTATAAAAATTTTATCTTACAATTAAAACGTATTTTTATTAAAATTCATTTATTCTTACTCGTATCAGTGTGTCTGAAATTTTCCGTATCATCCATATGCGCGATACAATAATGGCGCGAATAATCACGCACATGTCAGTTGGAACTACTTTCAATTCGGAGATTCCGTGACGTCATCAGTGGAATGCGGGGAAACACCCAGTTGGTTAAAAGTACACATGAACCTACACTTTAACAATTAAAACGTATTTTTATTAAATTTCAATTTTTCTGACTCGTATCAGGGTGCCTTATATTTTCCGTATCATCCATATGCGCGATATAATAATAGCGCGAATAATCTACACAATCTAGATCAATTTCAAATCCTGGCTTCAGTTCAAATACATCTTGTTCTGCACTACTACCATTCACGGGAAATTTCAATGTTTCAGAAAATTGCTCCATCCAATATATTAATTGTCGAAATTATTATCCAAACACTGAATCCAACACAGAAAATACACTGAATGTTTCACAGAAAAAAAATCAAAATACCGGAGAATAATTTGTGAGTCCAGTTCTAGCGACGACGAAATTTGAAATGACTGTTTTGGTACTTTGCCGCCATACAACACATTGCATAAATGCGCAAGAAAATAGGTCTATGAATTTTGAGATTTTGTGTATAAAAAATTAATTTTAATGAATGGATTTTGTTTGTTTTCTATAAAGTAATAAATTGTAAGATAAAAATATCATTAGTATGTTATGTATGTACAATTTTGTGCATCAGATGCGAGTTGTAGTTTCCATCGTGCCATCACTCCTCGTCGCTGTCACGACTCGGAGTGATATCATTATGGAAACTACAACTCGCATCTGATACACAAAATTGTACATACATAAGATACTAATAATATGTATGTATAGTTTTCAAGCTAATGCACAAGTTTAGTATTTATAGGCAAAAAATAACATTTCAGGGACAACGACTCTTACATGGATTATCATATAGTTACGAAACATGGTACCTTGTTAAAGTTTGTCTTGCTGAACATTTTAACAATGTTTTGATATTGTATATCTCTTATAGCTTTCAAGAAAATAAAACTGCACAAATGACATGAAGTTCATGACCTAAATCTTGACCATGACCCCGTTTTGAAGTTATTTTAAGAAACCGTCAAAACTGAAAACCACATGTCATTCTCTGTTCATATAGTCAAGTTATAATAATTGGAAGCCATTTTACAAGTTTTTAAAATTAAATCCAAAAATGCAGAAACTAATTTTTTACCAAATTTCACAAATGAACAATTTATAAGCATAAGTCCCTTGAGAAGTCAAATATCAAATCAGATTTTTCTCCCATTATCACTTTCGGAAGACATGGTTTTTAAAGTTGATTGGAACCATAGGTCACCTTGACCTAGTTTTGGAAGCTGTGACAACATCATAAACAAATCTGAATTAAACCAACCCGTATATGCTTCTGACTAATTTTCATTGAAATCCTCCGTGTAGTTTCAGAGAAGATGAAAATGTCAAAGTTTACACTGTGGATGACGAAAATGACAACAAAAGACAAATTCAGAAAAGTTCACTTGAGCCTATGGCTCAGGTGACCTAAAAATTCATGTGTCACTTACATGGCCATATACCATTAACCATGTGACTCATACTGACCAAATCATATAATGTATGACTCCAAATGGCCAGATCAATAACCACGTGACACTTAATGATCAAATCATAAATTATGTGGTATTAATTGATTGTACCATAAACTATTCGCTTCAAAATGACCATAATCTAAACTATGTGTCACTAAATGGCCAAATCATAAACTGAGTGGTACTAAATGACCATATCAAAAACATGTGATATTATATGTGATAATAAAAAACATGTTGCACTTAATAACCATACCACAAACCTTGTTTCACTGAATGACCATATCATAAACTGTGTAAATCAAAATAGCCATATCATTCAAAATGACTATAGCACAAACCATGTGTCACTGAATGACAATATCAAATTGGTGGTGTCAGAATATTTAGTCATTTAATTTTATTGTATTTACTTCATTTGAAAACAAGTTACAATATTGACATTTCATCTCACCTTCCTGCTAGTCAAAATAAAACAAGTGACGATGTTTTTATTTGACTGAAAAAGAATGGATATCTTGCAGAGGTAAGCAATTTAAATAATATACAAATTTAACCAAATTCGCCAACTATAGACAAGGATATCGTTATAAACTAGTTATGAACTAGTTATGAACTGATAGGATAGTTGTATATATAAAGCGGAGTTCTGTAGACCCTGTCTTTCGCTAGTGACAGTGACATACGACAGGAATTTATTTAAATATGCCTATAATATATAAGACCTATTTGCATATCGCATTAACCTCTCGATAAAACTGGAAGTCAGCAGATCGTTGTATACAATGGTTTCACGTTAAATGTCCTGGCACCAGTTTCACAATCATTCACTCAATTGAGTGTATCATCAACTCAAAAAAGTGAATATTCCAATGTCAATTTCTAAGACATAACACAGTTAAAATTGAATATCTAATGTTATATTTCAATTTAGTGTAGGTTTGTTGAACATTGTCTCATAAAACTTGAAAATTTTTAAAATATTGATGAAAGAAAAATGGAAATATTTGAGTCAAGTGTACACTCGGTTGAGTGAATGATTGTGAAACTGAGGCTTCACACTATGTTAGGCTTTATAATTATTATATTTTTTGTCGCGCTCATATATTTTTGCAATATTTTGTATTTAAGATACAAAACATGGCAACATGAAAAAATGTTAACAGATACACAGATACCGTTAACAGGTTAACCATAAACATACGGAAGAGGCATCTTAATCAAATATATTGACAAAGGACAAAGTACACTTCACAGCTGGAAGATCAAAGGCTCATACCAATTACTTAAAGATAGCAAAAAGATGAATTTTCATTGACGTATAAATGCAATTATTTTTCAAGAAACACTATGAAAGGTGTAAATTACGAAGTATACACAAAACATCATTTTCAAAACTTTTTTTATAACTTAAAGATAGGGTATAGATAGCGTATGGCTAGAAAGTCATTAAGAATTTTACGAAATGCATAAAGATAAAAATGCACTGAAAAAAGTTATAAATATATTTATCAAATATGTATTTAATAAGAACTACATATTTTTCGTCCTTTTTTCGATAGTAACAATATAAGTTTTCTCGCTCATAAAGATTGTCCTCTTTTTAAAGTCCTCCCGTCTATTAAGTCCATTTTAAAACTGCACTATTTTTTAAAAATTAATATACCTACCTATAAGCCATCTAAAAGCATGGCTTATAGATGGCTTATATTTTGAATGCCAATAAGCCATGCTTATAGGTGGCTTATAGGAAGTTTATAGACAGACGTGCTATAAGGTTCCTGTAATCAACCTATAAGCTCCTATAAGCCAATCTATAAGCTCCTATTAGCATGGCTTATAGGTGGTTTAAAGATGACATTCCGTCCTGTAATTAAAAAAACACTTGACAATTTTTTAAATATTAAAAAATAGTAATAGTTTACAGTTAGTTACATGTCTTAAATTTTAGAGAGGCGTTTTGTTTTTGTCCTCTCTGTGTGTTTGTTGCAACTTTAACATTTAACCTACATGTAATTTTCACTATAGCTAAAACGAACCTCAGGTAATACTATACTCAATATATTTACACTTTCAGTGGGTGACATTTTCAAGGGCAAAGTCACTACAGACTCTAGGGAATTTTTGTTTCACAAACACATCTATGTTTTTATTGATAAAATTTAGGATCGACGCTTCAAAAACTCACCGTCTTGGACGGTTTGTAAATGATGCTGCAAAAAAGTCACCAGAATGTAACAGCTTAATGAAATTAAAGGTATTCAATGGATATCCAAGGCTCTGTTTATATGCAATAAGAGACATCAACAAACATGAAGAGCTCAGATACGATTATGGGGATGAAAATAAAAATTTGCGCTGGAGAAATATGGTAAGTTTTTATGCATTTATAGATTATGTCCCCAAAATTTTGATGCATCATATTTACTTAAAGACCTTTAATATTTAAGTAAATGAAATGAACCAAAGTTCTTCGTTGAAAATGCATTATAGTGTTGCAATGTTGACAGAAAATGGCAGAATTATGCATTTTAGCTCACCTGGTCTATAACAGATATTGACATGGGGTTTGAAGTTTTGTTATTTTCTTGAAATGACCTAAATTGTGATTTTTGCAGTTTTGAACTACAGTCAAACTTCGGTTATTCGAACTTCTATTATTCGAATACCTTAGGTTGTTCGAAGTTCTCCGTAGGTCCCGACCACCCTGCACTATAACTTCTTATTAAAAACGTTGCTTATTCGAACTTCGTAATTTGAATACCCGCGATTATTCTAACCTAATCTGAGTCCTGCGTTCGACTTTTCAACGGAAATAAACCCCCAAAAATTCGAAGGTGACATTTTTATTCATTTCTAAAATGTAATACTCTCACCTGTACAACTTAATACAAATGAGTATGGTTTCGCTTTTACCCGTTTATGTTACCTAAGCGTAACTGACGGTCATTTTGTAGACATAAGTACGCTATTTATTGTCCATCATAAGCCATGTTGATAATTAATCGCAAAAAAAAATCATAATTATGTAACAGAAAATGAGCTGCACGTGGGTAGCGATACTCAAGTACATGATGAAAAGAATTCTGTTGACCACGATTACCATCATCAAAAAAAAAAAAAAAAAGAAAGAAAGAAATAAAAACGGTATCTGAATATTAATTTGATATTTTATATCGTCTGGTCGGGATAAAAAAATCACTATTATTAATAAAGTTGACAGGGACAGTTTTGGGCCTTATTCACATTTCAGTTCTAGAAATTATATAAACCTGTTCCGTTTCGTTTCGTTTAAAATTCTGTAAAATCATAAAAACGTGTATATTGCGTGCATAAAACAAAGCATGGTGTACTTGTTCTGGATGGCTGAACTTACTGTGTCGTATGTATTACTACGCGTATTTGATTTTGTACCAGATGATATTAAATTTTTATTTATTTAAAATAAAATTAATATTTCTGTTTTTATGAAATTAATCATGATAGGTCATGACATTATTCAATATACATGTAAACTGACACAGATAAAACACTTTAAATGTGCAATAGAATACTGTTTTGTCTTAAGATAACGTATAGTGGATCGAAGTTTCAAATTAACTTATTCGATTATTCGAACAACCCCCCCCCCCCCAAGAAATCTTGAATTGTTAATTATCTTGAAAACTACTAACTTTTTGTATAGACATGTATATTAGAATATTGTAGGTATTGATATGATGATCGTTTTGATATATATTTCAGGGTCATAGGTTCAAAGGTCAAGGATATAGCTGCATAAGTATAGTGAAATGGTTAATGATTTGGAAATTATTTATTGTACTATAGTTACTATATGCATATAAGCTACATGTATACTTACAATACACATAAATAGTAACAGAATCATTCCCTAGCTTAACTGTTGGATGTGAAGCTCTACATGTACAGTTTCGTCTGTTAAATGATCTATGAGCAATAAAGTTTATAGTAGATCTGGATAAATCCCCGTCAGTAGACGATGTCCCAGTCAGTCCAAAACAATCCCATTTAATTGTTGATAATGGATTACCACCTCTGACTTCACAGACTAATGTAGCGCTATTTCCTTCTATTTTAGATATAGTACTTCCTTGTTTTATTACTGCATTTGCATCATCTGGTGGATCTGTAAAGAGTGAATATATATATATTTAGAGCAATTGTTATTTTTATTGTTGATAGACTAGATCTTTGTATACATTTGAACTCTATAACATTTTTATCAGTAGATAAACTTAATTTAGAAAAAATGAAGACTTTTTCTGTTTCGTATTATTTGTAACTATAACCATCAGTATTTCATGCAGATTCAAGTTACCTATCTATTTTGGATCATCAGCTATGTTTTAGCAAAACAGTCATTTTCTTAGTGTTTATATTAGTTGTAAGTTCCATTGTAAGCTTCACAATTGACATTTGATCTATACAGCACATATTTACTTACATTGTACATTCAGTGAAGGTTTTGTAGAAAGTTCAACTATAAAGTTATCTGTGTTGTAAGCTTTACAATTAATTTGTAATCTATTCTGTGACTTTATAGGTATAAATGTTACAGTACTTCTTGTATAAAACAGTTCTTGTTTTGGTAACTGTGTCTCTGTACTCATTGAAGTCACATTTGTCACTCCTATATACCATAAAACACGAGGTGCTGGTCTACTGACACCAGTTACACATGTTATAGATTTTGATTGTCCAGCTGTAACTGTTATTTGCTGAACACTGATTCCTTCTAAAGACACAGATAGAACTGGAACTGTAATATTGAATAAACTCAATATTAACATTTTATATACAACTCAAAACAGGAGGCATCTAAGTTGCTGATTGAGAATAATCAACTTATATTTCAAGATGTTGAAAAAACAGGTAAGTTTTTAAAAAATTGAATTGTATATATCAACAAGAATAAAATAGCCCATGTTGCATTGTGCATTATTTGTCAGAATGTAATTGTATCCCCCCCAACTCCATTTTGTTTATTTACAGTAAGAATGCGATCTTGGTTTGTCCTACATAAATAACGATATCATTTTTAGTTTTACATAATTCATGTTTAATCCTTTCATGGACACCGTCTGTAAACTGTTTATAATTATATTCCACCCAGACTTTCTGATATACCTTAAGAGGGGAGGGGAAGAGGTGGGACATATCAAGGGATATCATAATTGGAATACCCATTTTTGATCAAGATGTCGTAAGTATATATGTACTAAGTATACACTTCTTTATTACATGTAACGTGTGTGTAATGTCTTCTTATTTATTAGCACTTTCATTAAAATTTAATTTAAAAAAGTTCTTGTGTTGGACAAGAGTGTAATTGGACTGTAATTCTATATATTTTTTTTTAATTTAAGAACCAACTTCATGCTAAATCAAGTTTGTTTTCTGACGTAAATTGTTACGATCTAGATATTTAGACGTCGTCGATTTTCATTTGCGCAGATAACAAGATTCCATAAGTACTTAATATTGGCATTTCGGTAAAGCTTCCAAACAAACAATCAAACAAACAAACAAACAAATAAATAAATAAATAAATAAATAAATAATAAATAAATAAATAATAAATAAATGAAAGATGACAAGTCTTTTCAAGACAGTCTGAATTTGAGGTTTAATTAAATTCTGCAAATGAAAAAAAAAACTATTGAAATTATTTTCAACTTACTCGTCAAGTACTATTATGCAAATGGTTTACCAGCAGCATACCCTGTAAGATTTGTTGGAAAAATGAATTGATATAATGAATAAAATCGCACAAGAAGACATTTCATGGTAAACTACGATAAAAGTGGTGCAAACATTTGTCGTAACGTTTTGCACCAATCTCATAGAGTATTCAAACG
Organism: Tegillarca granosa; assembly: GCA_029721355.1. NCBI lineage: Eukaryota > Metazoa > Mollusca > Bivalvia > Arcoida > Arcidae > Tegillarca > Tegillarca granosa. The sequence continues at coordinate 77,818 of JARBDR010000104.1, forward strand.
CTCGGACAGGTGGTAAGTGTCACTTCCATTTTAAAAAAAATCATTTATGCTTTCACTTTGATATATATTTCTTAATTGTTTTAATTTGCAATTTGTAGTTAAAGAAACATGGAAAATATCAGATGTTATCGGGATAGAACATCAGTCAGTTGATGCAGGGAAACAGAAAGAAATAAAAATCCACGTGATTGAGGATACTGATCAAAACAATTTGATAGACAAAACAGCAACTTTAGAAGCAGAGGAACACGTGCTTCGTGAAATTGTAAGGAGAATTAAAGAGCAAATAAGCAAAGGTACAATCAATGCATTAACAATCGCGAAGGCAAAACTTATAAATTGTTATAAGATAACAGTAGATAATATAATATAATAGGGTGTTCAAGTGGCGCAGTGGTTAGCGCTCCCGCCTATCACCAATGCGACCGGGGTTCGATTCCCAGCGTCGTATGTGATAAGGTATGAGGTCACCTGCTTGAGCACGTGGGTTTTTCTCCGGGTTCTCCGGTTTTCCTCCCACAATAAGACCTCACGCGCGCTACAATTCGGGCCAACGAGCTAGATTAATATAAGTTGCACAACTTGTTTCTAAATCGTTGTAAAAGAAATAAAGTTTAAATTAAATTAATATAATAAAAGACAACAATACTACTAATAAAACTATTAACTTATAATATTTTAATAATTATAACTGAAAATAATTCCTTAGTTTTGGGATGATATTCCAATTCAACCGAGCTCAGTTGTGTAGAAAAATTTCATTAATCACAAAATAAACTCTTTCAATTAAACAGGCGAGGTTAAAGATGTTGATATATTTGGATCTAACACTAGCTTAGCTGATTCATATGGTTTATCTTTGATCTCACAGGCCAGTACTGGATGCACACACGGTTCTCCAGTGTTACATTTACGATGATATGCGTATAAGCATACCAGAATAAACTTGTAAAATGTCCAGTTTATGAAACAGATCGATTTCATTTACAACAGATGTTGCGATAAATTGCTGATCTTTCAGTGTCTAAGAATAGGAATTCAAAACAGGAAAACGGTTGAGACAAATTCCGGAAATCGTTATTTGTTCTCTAAAGAGTAAAAGTACACTAAAAGGTGATTTTCAAACACCTGAAAAATATTGTTTTTTTTTTTGGAATTACAAAGACTAGTCTTTTTAAAGGTTTGAAAAAATTTAAAACTTAAAAATACTTTTAACACAAAATTTGATGGTTAAAATTTTAATAGAAGGTTATAAAGTAAGGGTTGGGGGAAACATTCCTTTCTATATCTCGACAACAAGAACCAAAGCATATGATTTTTTTCATAATATGCAAGAAATTTTCTTTATGTATTTTTGAATGAAGCATATATCACATATTTTATGAAATTTGATTTTTTTTTTAGAATGCTATTGAAAATGAAGACACTTTTAATTACTTATGCATTTATTATTTAAATGCTATGTATATCACTTTATTGACGTCTTTTACTGAAATACTGATTAAAACCATAAAAATTAAAATTTGTTTCCATTACATCTAATTATTACTGAATTAATAACAAACATTGAATTAACATTCAGGGATATTTAAAAACGAGCCTTAGACTGTTGAAAAAAGTGGGGAAGGTTTAACACTCTCTGTTGAAAAAAACCCCAAGCATAGTATCTTTTAAAAAATATTATTCAACAAAACAGATGTATATATTTGTTTATGCTTTTACTTGCTTCTATGCAACCTGTATAGAATAACAACTGTGATTTGCCCGTTTTTGTAGTGTCATGTCGGCCTAGAAGCTTGCTTGTTCTAATTAACCCAGTAGGCGGAAGTAAAGCTGGCGAACAAATTTACAGTGAAGTCGTAGCGCCAATTTTCAGACTTGCCGAAATCGAAACTGAAATATTAGGTATGTATTTTGAAATCTGTAATTCAATTTCGACATTGTGCTAAAGCATTGAGATAACAAAAAAGGGGGATAGGAGATTGTGAAATATTTCATCTTGTGGCAAAGAGTCAACTTCCAAAATTATCCGGGGTTAACTTGACTTCCAATATTTCCATTTTCCTTTCGTTTTCAATTTTGGCGGATGTAAATCTAGATAGATAGAAGGTGCTAACTTTTTCCGGAACACCCGACCTCATTTTTTGAAGTTCACGTTTGAATTTATTTGCCTGTTTCCAAAATTCTTACTATCCTGTAAGGCTTGTGATTTGTGCATGAATTAGAATGTTTGTGTTTTACTTCCTCGCCATTAGCTCTAGCGTGAAAACTTGCAAACTTATATATACCGTTTCCCACAAATTTCATGAAAATACAGCGTGTTTGACGAGTTTATTAACTGAGATTTAAATGTAATATTGAATAATTGCTGGCATAACGTTAGTATGATGGTTTTTGATTTTAAGCTGTTAAGGCGTAATACAAATATAGATAATATAAATTTTATGTCTTTGTGCTGTCTGTTAGAGATTACAAAGTTCTAATGCTATAGTTGTTAGTCTATGATAATGAAAATATTGTACTTTATGAGGTTCCTATTAATCATATTATAAACCAATGATATGAGGGCTATTTGTAAATGAAACATGATTCTGAGACAGCACGTTCTCTTTACATTCAAAGGCAAAAGTCACATTTTTATCGATTAACATACAGAAAGTAGCCCATCAAGTTATGCAGTAACGTCACAATTTTCGGTGGAGAGAGAGAGAGAGAGAGAGAGAGAGAGAGAGAGAGAGAGAGGTGGGGTTGACAAATAAAGGGCCTAAAGTTTAACAACGCCAGAGGTTGAAGAAGACCGTTTTTCTCGGGATAATTTAGTTTCCGTACCTATCCCTTAACTGACTGTCGCTATATATATATATATATATATATATATATATATATATATATATATATATATATATATATATATATATAAATACAAAAATACAAAAATATATGTAAAATACTCTTTACTGGTATGTAAATTTTCATAATTTGACTGTAAACTTTCATTAAATCAGGTTCATCGATTTATTGACAAACTTGATACGTTTTTTTATCATTGTAGTTTCGAAACAGTCGAAGTATTTTTTGAATGTCTTGAAAACCTATGATATTTCTAAATTTGATGGGTATGTACTTCAGCTTTTTATCCATTTATAATTGCATCACACAATTTTTTTTTTTACATTTTTTTGTACAAAAAGTGCAACATGAGCTTAGCAAAATTTAACTATAAACCAATAGAAATATAAGCATTATTTTAATTAAAAATACAATTAATTTGTATCACAGAATCTTTACGCTCGGCTGTAAATTGTTTGTTTGGGCTTTTTGATGGACAAAATGTTTAGTTCGTTGTCTGGTCGCTATTGAAAACGACTGTACAGTTCCTTTTTCCTATTTAAGCATTGTAATATGTGGTGGAGATGGAACCGTCAACGAATGCTTAGCTTCCATTTATAGACGGGCTCAAGAGGATGCCGGGATTGATTGTAACGACCCGAATGCAAAAGTTGTACCTTTTCCGTTGCCCATTTGCCAAATACCTACAGGTAAATAGCAACCCCCCCCCCCCCCCCAAAAAAAAAAAAAAAAAAAAAAAAAAAAACACCGCCGAAATCTCCCCTAAAACAAACGTCTTCTTTACGTATTTTTTTAGATTAAGGAGAAATAAGACATATTCTATTCGCAGATGGCTGTGACATTATCAACGGTTTTCATTAATTAAATGAAATGGTTCTATTTCCTTGAATAACAAATTGTCAATATAATTTTGGTAAAAATTCATTAAATCTGTTATTTAATGTTGATTAGTTTCTAGAAGTTAATAGATTTCAATGTCGATAAATCGATAAATGTGATTTTTTGTTTAAGGTTTATCTTAACCATTTTATTTCATATGTCGTAGGTACTGGAAATGGTTTGGCGGAAATGGCTTGTAGATCGAGGGATGTACAGACAGTCGCATTGCATGTCATTAGGGGTAATACTATATAGATATATCTGCGAATCACAAAGCTCAAATATCTCGACGACCGTTCGGTCTAAAGCGCGCGCTTACTGATTCCAGCGCCTCTCACCGCCTGGGCTTGAATCCCAATCGGGATAGATCCTCTTGTGAGAAAGTTTGTAAGTTCGCTTGCCGATGGTTTCCCTGGTTTCCCTGGGCACTACGGTTTTCTGCGCCATTCCAGAACTGACTACCTCAAAATAACTAAATGATTCTTGACTGAGGCGTAAAACACCTTTACTCCACTCCATTCCACTCAAACAAAAAAACGTGCCGAATTCGAAAGATTTTCAAGTCTCGTCACGTGGTTTGTTCGTTGGTTAATTGAAAAATTTTATACGTCCAGTCAGGAATGTTATAAATTTTCAGCTAATCACAACAAGATCACTTTTATTAGTTTATCAGAAATAAAGATGTTTGAGTGTTTGGTTGTGTTTTAGGGTTAGCCTTGGACTCCTGCACTCAGGGCGATGTTAACATATGGTCAATATATCGTGTATAATCAAATCTCAATGACGTGTTAAAGGCGAAGAAGCAGTATCTCGAATGTCAAAATCAGAATTCACACCCGATCGGGATTCGAAACCACATGGACGACCCCCTGCTCTTAAAGCGGACGCTTTATCTCTTATCCAATGCTGCGGTCAAATACCTTCATATTTATGGGTACACGTTCTACTGGCTGATGGCAAACTGCATTTAACGAAGATATGTTAGTTACATTCTTTGACGTAAACGATGATAAATATCAAATTTTTTGGAATCCAATTCCTTTGTGTGTACGAAATAAAAGGTTTATTTCAGATGAGACAGCCAGACCTTTACTAAATCTCAATTTGAAAGAGAGTTACTTAATTCTCCAGACTTAAATACAGATTTTTATAGTATATTATGATTTTTTATTTTATAATACATGTGTATGTATACAAATATAGACTTTAAGTAATACAATGAAATGTTGCGGGCGTCGGTCTTTCGTTCAATGACTTCAAGCCAACCAGTGAACATTTTGCTAAATAAGTTTAACGTCTTTAAATGCATTACATAAAGTCTACTTGAAACTGCATTTAAATATTTCGAAATATTATTTTTTAAAATGGCATGTGGTCTTTGATACAAATTTTATAAATGCTGACATGATAGTAGAGAGAATTTTATTATTTATACATCATTTATTATTGAAATAATTTTGCAGCTGTTTAATATGTTTATATATTGATAATAAGTTACATCTTATTATTTATCTATAACTACAAATTTTCGGGAATACCTAAAGAATGTTACTCCTAATGACAAATTAACAGGGAAATATCTCTGGTATACTTCGCTTTTAGAGGAATCTGATCCTACATGAATTACTTCTTAAAGGGTACCTATAACCAAACATTTTTTATCACAATTTTTTTATACATTATTTAAATATAACAATATTGAAAACCGCATCAAATTTGGTGACAAAATAAAAAAGTTAAAGCGGTTTGAAATCCACATTTTTTAGCTTTCTCTTTATCGCAAAGTGAAACGCCTCGTTTTGAGTTATAAACGTGTGACGTCATTGCAGTATTAGAAGTAGTGTCTAACATAATAGACATAATAGACAGTAGTAACAATGATAATGTATTGGCGTATGTAGAAGAAAGTAACGACTCCGACATGTACCTATTTATGTCAAATAGTTCATCATTATTTGGGGAAGTAGAAGACAATCTTATAAGTGATGAATTTGGAGTATAGCTGTTATTTATGCGAACCAGAAACAGACGAATCTGATGAACATATTGAGTCGAGTCCCGACCTACTCGAAAATTGTGACTGCATTTGGTTGCATAGCTGTTAAACTGAATACGTGACGAATGTTAACTTGTCAATAACACGAAAATTGATTATATCTTTGACTTTTAAATTATTTTTTAAGTCGGACTGGACAGACTCGAGAACTACGATAAGTTGCATAGCTATAACAAAAAATACGCGATTAGTTTTAACTTGTCAAATACATGACAAAAATTAAATTTATCGTCAACATTTTAAAATGAATTAAATATCAAGTCGTACTGGACAGACTACCGGATGAATATTATGGAACTTACTGTGGTGTCATGTGCTGATTTTGAATTTCTATTAAAATAAATGCATTCAAAATTCAAATTTTTGAATGCATTATTTTAATAGAAGTTCAAAATTAGCACATGACAGTGGCACCGGCTTAAAATCATTACATAAAAATCCAATCGCCTATGGTCTTTTGTGCAATGTTTATTGACAGTTGAAATTAAATGACCGTGATGTAGAAAACTTTTAAGTAATCCGGCGGCAACACATTTCCTTGATAATTGGAAGATGTTCACACAATTAAAGTTTGCAACATAGTTCTTTTCAACTGCCCGACGGCTAATTAATGCTGGGGTAATTAAAAAGAAAAACCAAGATATTCCATCTCAAATAATTTTACGCGAAATATATTATAATTGTTTAAAATGAAATGACACAGATTTTAGAATGAGACCACATTAAAAAAAGAGGTAATGATAATGTTTATAATAATGATAATAATAATAATAATAATAATAATAATAATTTTATGGATTTGTATATATAGAATAAAGAATTTAAAAATATCACACCTATATGTATGCCCAAGGAAAAGTGAAAACTAAAATCAAATAAAATCAAATGTCGTAAGTAGATCAATAAACGTGTTTTAAAAAGACTATTCTGGTCGTCAATTTTGAATTTTCAATTTTGCCTAAGTTATATTTATTATTATTATTATTATTATTATGTTTGACATGAAAACTAAAGAAAAATTTCTTTTTCTTACTTAAAATTTAAAAATGAAATATCCGGAGTGAAAACTTTATACTGTATATGACAAATAACGTTTATCAAATGAAATTATTTTACTTTACTCGAACTGTAAATATATTGTTGTATATTACAGGTCGTAAGATAACTTATCAATTTTGCAAATTATAGGTGACATCCTGTTAATTACAGGTGTGGGTCTAAATCTAAGGAATGTGTCTAATAAACAAAAGGATTAATAATAATCTTAATTATCGGTACATGTCTAACGGATGTTAATCCCACTTCATTAAATAGTTTTCCCGTAAAAATATAATCATAGAAAGTTAAACTACGAGTTGATATTTGTCTTATTTTAGTAGTTGGTAAATAATATTCTATGGAGATATGTTACTGGTATGACGTCACAACACGGGAGCCTCGATATCGATTTCTAGAGATCTATTAGAAAATCACCGATATCTACCTTATTATGGAATGGAATTTTATGGAATTTTCGCTACAGCCATATTTAAGTACGACGAATAAAATATGTAAAAACTGAAAAACGTTATAGGTACCCTTTAACCTATTAACTACCGTATTACTTTTACGGTACAGAATATACTGAAATCTCTGTAAACATCTATTTTGATCAACATAGGTTATATCCTTATTTAATAAAAATACAGTCTAACACGCACTCGTGTTACAAAGCACCTTATACACAAGTAAATTCACTGCTACTATTTCTACATTATTACGTTTTCACAAAGTGCTTTTGTTTTTATAGAATTTTCTTGAGAGTAAAGTACATATCTGGACACTATAGGTTATAATACAGCCGCATTTGACAAATAAAAAAAAGACGAAATGATATGTTGTTACCAAATCGCAGATTCTTCAAGTGGAGAAAACCGTGCCGGAGTATAGAAACAATAGTACCATGCTGTCAAGGGCACTATTTATCGTTGTCAAGAAATGCCAGAAACTTTACGAAATAGAACTTATATGGTTGACTAATCAGTATTGTTCAAATTATCATGTGGTATACTAATTAACATATTAAAAAGCATTAGACAACATTTGAAATGTGATACACGTTGAAACGCTTAAAAACTATACCGCAAATTGCTGTCAGACAAATGTAACGGGCATGTATTTAAATTCACTAACCGATTAAAAATAAATGTAAGGAATTTAGAAGTATTTGATTTTAAAAATAACAACCTTATTTTACAGGTCAGACATATAATTTAAATCTGTACAGTGTGTTCAGCGGAGGGCAGTTACTCTCATATTACGTCGTTATTTTTATGTTTGGAGCCTGGGCAGATATGTTTCACTTTGTAGACAGACATAGATGGCTACGAACTATGAGATATTTGTGTGAGTTTTAAAATTATGTATAATAGATGTTCATTGTTTGAAAGTCTTTTGTAAAAGCAATATTTCATTCCATTCTACTTTATTACTATTTTAGTTGACATGTCTCAATTTCGATGGGACCTTGGATGTCAAGAGGCTTAAAGCGCATGCTTACGGATCACGCCGCCGGTTTGATTCTCGCACGTTGTAGATCCTAGTGTGGAGAGTTGTCAGTTTGCTTGCTGACTGCCAGTAGTTTTCTTCATTTTCTATAATTTCCACTACTATCCCAGAACTGACTACCATGATATAGTAAAATAGTCAAAATACAGGTGCTCAACACCATTACTTCATTCAAAGGCACGCACTCAGTTTTGATTGGAAATATAAATATCAAGGTGGCTAAAGCAAATAAGAGGGAAAAAGCCATATATATATATATATATATATATATATATATATATATATATATATATACACAGTTAAACGGGGTCAAAATCTGTTGTGTAAAATAGATTCGTCCGTGAATATTAGCATTATACAATCAGATTATAAAAGGCATATAATAACGACGCCTTCAAAGAAAATCACGTCCTCTCCCGCACATTTGTGACTCTGTTCTGAACATGAGTCGCTTTATACATTCCTATCAGATCGTGAACTACCTTTACCAGAAACCTATAAGAGAAATTAAATTAATTACTATTTATGGGTTATAAGTCTTTATGAGCGAAATAAATAATTAAAAATTTAATAATATTAATATGGTCATTCTAACGATGTTTTTGATTTATTTTAGTTTTGCCGTTTGTCCATTTTTTGTTGAAACGTCAGCCATGCTATGATGTTGAGATACAGCTGTATAGAAAACACGGGTAAAACAATTGATGATTTTTTACCAATCATATGTTTTAAGAGCCGTGATTGGTTGACATATGATGTCTCCGAGCTATCTTATCTGATTTTAAAAATTGTTGTTGTCAGTTGATTGTTATATCAGCACTTTTTCTTATATTCGCTACCAGAGCAAGCAAAGTTTTTTAGCTGTATCGGTTAATCTAAAAAAGGTTCGTGTATAAGTGAGTGTATTATGCCCTTTTGTGTACCAGCTCATACAAAAGAACTGTTTTCTAGCTTACCTAGTCAGTAATCCGCAAGCAAACTTTCCCTTCCCAATCCATTATCTAGACAACGGTTGAACATATCGATACTCTATTTTCCCAATTCCAAGCGCTAAGTGAGAAGCAATATTTCGAATTTTAAAGCTCTATGTATGACCCGACCGGAGTTCAAACTCCCGCTGACGTGACCGAAATATTTCATCAAAATATAATACCCTGTTGTTAAAAAATGTATTTTTAAATATGTATAAATTTCATGGCGTTTTTATTTATTCCTTATTTTTCTTTTTGTACTTTCATATAAACTTGTTAGAAATAATATTTTTGTAATGTATCGCTTTAAATAAGCCCTTTAAAGCTTGATAAAGTTAGGTTTTTCGTTTACTTTAAATTATGACTTTCCTATGAAAATAACGATATTAAATCCGTCACGATTATTTGTGATTTAACAGTGTTTTGGCAACCATGGCTAAATGATGGATGGTCCTTATTTATTTTAATTCACAAAAATAGCCATTAAAACATGGTTCATTAGTGATTTCTAAAAAGTTCAGGAAGTGCAAACAACCTCCTACAAGGTGGTATTTTTTTTGGGTCAAGTAACGTACATATAAAATAAGAATATATATATATATATATATATATATATATATATATATATATATATATATATTTATATATATATATATATATATATATATATAATCTTTATATCTTTTGCTGTGAATACCTGTTTTGCTGTGAAAATTGGTAGGAGTCTCAGAATTTTAGGAGTAATTAAAATTAAAAAAAACATCTGAGCTACTGAAAGTCGTCTTTCCGTGGTAAATACAGGTACAAAGATTTATAAGTGGCAATTGTAGGTGTAAGAGAGTGTAAAAAACTAATCTCGTAACAAACAAATCAATGGGTACATATACAGATAGAAACTACAATGAGGCTTAAACAAATTTCGACATATTGTTCACGTAATCAGATCTGATTATATATATATATATATATATATATATATATATATATATATATATATATATATATATATATATTAGACAAAAGGCAGATAAACAAACTTTAAAAAAGGGTTTTGCTGTGATTTATATCTTGTGTTTCTCTTTAATTTTGCCTAGGGTCATTTTAATTTTGAAGGATCGTGCGATTGGCTTTAGTCTCGTGTTTTATTTGAAATATCTGACATGATACAATGTATCTCTATTGATTCTATCATTCTCTTTATCGACTTTAGCTTTAAATATATGTTTTACTTAAATGATGAAACGTGCATATACCATATAATCTGTTATTTTTTGTTGTTTTTTCAGCAGCACGAAAACAGTTAAAGGTAGTGTATGTGTATAAATATATATAAACGTTCTTAAGCGTATATATAAAACAAGTTTACAATACATCTACAAACTTTTTTTAAAAATCGTACCTAGTAATTATGCGTTTAGCGTTCGTAACATTGGTCATTGAATTATGGTTGCTTCTTTTGTGCCAATAAAAATGTAATAATATTGAGTAACCTTTAACCTTTTATAGATATCAACAAGAACATCAAACCGGCACTGATTTAACACTATTTGATAGAAAGAGCTTCACAACTTTAACCACGTTTAAGGACGTACTTGTTTGTTTTTTTTTTTTATTGTATATTTTTTTTTAAATTTTTCAAAACCTAGTGGATTCCAGATTAAATAGCTTGATATTAGGACACAAATCGAAACCTGAATGAAAAAAAAAAATTATCGATATTCCGAATGTTATTCTGATGTTTGAGATATAGTGTGATAACTGAAATACTGGCGATACTTTGTATTGGTATTTTACAAATTGCACTATATAAGAATATTAATTGTAATAGCGAGTTATTTTGCAGTGTTTTGATTTTCAGTACTTTTCTTAGAAAGCTCTTTTTGTAACCAATTTCTTTAACATACTCAAAGTACATGTAAAATAATATTGGAATAGAAAAACAAAATGAGTTATAAGAAACTGTTAGTACGAGCTTAGGTGAATGCTACACAACGAAAAAATAATTTTTGTACATGAATTTTTTGTATTATTCATTTTTTCCTTCTTCCTTTTTTTGGTATCCACAAATTTATTCTTGTATATTTATTTTGTTTAATGTCATTTACAGATACCATTGTTAATTTGGTAACAATGAATTTTGATGGATATACAGAAAATTTCCATTATAGTCCTGAACGAAGATTTGACCAGACCGTAGTTTTTACTTACAAACCAAGTTGGGGTACACAGTTATTGTCACAACTGTTGACATTTCTCTTAACCCGGACCAAAAATGTGGTAATGATTACTAATTTCATTACATATCAAATATATGTTTTACGATTTATCACCCTATTACATTTATTCCAACTTGCATTCAAAAGGCTCATTATTTAAAACAGCTTTCCAACTGAGATGATTAGATAAAAGTTCTGGATAAAGCTAAATGGCGATTTACAAGGTTATTGTTAAATTTTTGAAAAATTATGTTCATACACTATCTGACTATGTATAAGTTATCAATATTAATTCATTTATTGTCTGTGTTTTATTGATATAAGAAATTGGGCTTTTTTTCAAAGACACTCTTATTCGAAGTTACAAAAATTTATACTTATTGTTGATTTTTTTGAATAATAAATGTTATTTTTAACTTACGATCTTGAAAGGTGAAAAATAGATATATCAACATTGAATTAACATAAATTGCTTCAAATATATTAAATTCTATTAACCGTTTACCTTGTAAACAAAAAAAAAAAAAAAAATCAATTAATTAAACTAATCAAGCTAGGTCGGTTGGACTAACTGTGTCAATTTAATTGAAAAAGTTCAATTTAAAGTTAAAATAGATTTGCTGTTTTCTTGAATATATTTCTTAAATTTCATTTTTAATGCCTGTTTTCTGTGAATAACTTTTGTGCCTTTAATTTATTACTTTTGTCTTTTCCCCTTTTTCATAAATCAAGTTTGACAGAGATTACATACGGGCAAACAGAGTCATTGGATTAAAAATGAAGTTTGAGCCCGATTACGGAGATCAACGCCCCAACTTTATAAATGTTGACGGTGAAATTTTGGAACTATCGAAACAGGATTTTGAAATCAAGTAAAATTATCTTTTTTTGTTTAAAAATTTTTAACTATACATCAATAAGAAAAAAATAAAAAATTTCAATTTAAAAACATGTACTTGGCAAGAGTCAACGCAACTAAAATTAAACAGCCAGGTAAGACATGATGAAAGATTAAGTGCAAGATGAAACAAATTTTCATTCATATTTCCAACTTGGGGCGACCATGAAAGTAAGAATGTGTAGTTATTAAAATATTGTATGAACAATTATGTTGCTTTAAAATATTAAAACAATGAAAAAGTTATTCCCATGTTAAGTTGAAGTTCCGTTGTTTGAATGAGTAAATAAAATTTGTATTTTTCAGTAAAACAAATTCTACTACAGTTTGAAAAATAAAGCAATTCTTAAGGTTTGGCATTATAACTGAGGTAGGACCGCATGTGAAGTGAAGATGGAAAAATCTACCATTTCTTTAACGGAAAATACTTTACACAAAAATAGAGATGTGAAAAAAAACTCCTATGTTATTGTATTTATTGATATTACTTGTTTTTACAATGAAGTCTTTCTACTTGCCTAGTTTACTAGTTTATGATTTTGTTTTTGATTATTGCCTGATTCTTTTGTAGATTACTTGGTAGGATTTTGCCTGTATTTTCAAGCGTTGACAAGTAAACCAACCCCAAATCATGGATCACCGAGATTTTCTTTTTTTAATTCATGAATTGCTTATTTTAAAGAAATATTAAGATAATTAGATTTATTTGTAAGTGTTTGGTGTTATTCCATACGTTTTTAAGTTTGTTTGTTTGTAAAGATACTCGCTTTCAAAGCACTGACATGAACACGTGTTTAGTAAATGTGACTATAGTTTTATTATGTTTTTTTTTGTAAATGCCATTTGTTTTGTTTTAAAACCTGTTAAGAATCAGTACTCAAATAAACAGGTAAAGGATTATTGAAAAATTTCACAAATATAATAGGTAAATGCTTTCCTTCAATTTGAGATTAAACGATTTAATTTTGTACTAACCCTACAGTTCTAAAATTGAATCGCTTATTTTGAAATAAAAAGATTTGTAATTGCGTAATATTCAACAAACAGCTTTAGAATTATTGATAAAGGTCACAATAACCTTATTGAATATGTTCTAATGCTTCCTTTTGTTTTTTTTACTTTAAAGATATTAAATTTTAGTTTTATGAGATGATAATGTATTTGTAAATTGTTTCATATTGTCAACTGTTTACGTTGTTAGCTCCGTTTTTTTTTTGTTTCATGTTTGTTTCTTTGTTTTTTTTATTTACTGTCAGGTGCATATTTAACAGCACCTTAATAGTTTTTTTTTACCTTTTATTTTGTTTTTCTTAATGCTCCAAAAATTTGCCTTTGTATGTAGATTTGTTTTACGACTTTGTATCTTGATCATCAGCATTTTATTTTAAAAGTACCATCTCGTTTACTTAAATCACTATGTTATTTTTGACTTTTTAAAGTGAGGTATGTTAACGTAGAAAACATTTGCATAGCATCGATTTCTTTTAAAAGAGTAAAGAAATTTACTATTGAAGATCAGGTACTTGCTCAACGCACACAAGAACAAGACACATATAAATCATTGAGGACAAAAAACAGAGAAGATAAACATATATGAGGATCAATGATTTTTACAAGAGTCCCGATTTTAAAGGGATGTTGGAGCAAAATTAAAGCCGTGTATTATAGTATTATAGTACTCCTATAGTACTAATCATCCTACTTATTTGTAATTAGTGGTCTATGGGGATTCCAATTTCTATGAAACCTAAGATTGTGATAATATTTTTATTTTGTCACCATTATAATCTTGTTTTAATGATGTGTATGTAACAAAATATGAAAATAGAAGCCATTTGGCATCTTTATGACTGTTATCTATGGATATCAACAATTCTAATGAAGACTTGTAGATAATTGAAATGTTCATATTTACTGCTTCATATAATTATTATCAACATTATTAATGTCACAGCTAAATATTCGTTAAATATTTTAAAACAATATTTATACCAAGGAGTAAGACTTTGTACTTGTTGAAATGAAGAAGGATTTTACTCCCTTTTTTGTGTTAACTGAACTCCAAATGAATGCTGATTTAAATTTTATACAGTTACTAATGTGGCACTTCAGTTGGTAGAGCGATCTCTTCTTATGCCGAGGTCAGGGTTCGACCCCGGTTGGGTCTAACCAAAACCTAAAAATTAGAAGTGACTTTTCTTTCGTCAAGCGTTCGGCATTTAAAAATGAAAATAGTTGATCTTTCGGAGGACCTTGAAAAATCGATGCATCGTGTCATGAAACGCTAGTGAAAACTCTCGCTGAACATTGACTTGAGCGCACTGCAAAGGTCAAAATTTCTGACCCCTCATCTTTTACTAGTGACGTCTCGATATAAGTAAAATATTCTTGACTGGAAGGTTAAACCCAATAAAATAAAATATAAAAATAATGATCAACCAATGTGTCATATTCTAAGTATAGAGTTAAATTATAGATCAAAATCAAGTGCAAATTTTGAGTCGCCTATAAAAGGGTATTATTCAAGACATTTGTTAATCTACTGCATCACTCTGATAAATACATGAAAATTTATAATGATCATTTAGAGCCAATTCTTATCTGTTTAAAAATTCTAAAGATAGAACTGACATTATAATTTAAGTATTTCCTGACTTATGGGATATATCGTTTTA